>JANHFT010010290.1:165356-182030 GCA_032467955.1 Pseudoxenodon macrops | reverse complement strand
ATCTGTGCTGCTCATTATCAATATCTGAGTAGACGCGAGGACGCCCCTGATTCTGATACTAGTATGCAGAGGCAGAATTTTTTTTTCTTGTTTTCCTCCCTCAAAATTAAGGTGCGTCTTATACTCCGGTGCGTCTTATACTCTGAAAAATACGGTAGTTACTATACAGTAACTATATTTTACTATAAATACATAACATTATTGTGATTTATATATAGTAACTGTATTATATATTTTATATGGGGCCCAAGACCATTTCTCTTCAGTTTACATATCTTGGGCTATATTACTAGCTGTCTGTGGGCCACGGGATGCACAGGCCTGATTTAAAACATTTTTATCAAATTATAATCTAAGATTAGAAGCAAAGGCAATGAAAACATATAAGTGCCAACCATTAGGAGAGGAAGTTAACTCCTGTTAATCTCAGCAATTGCAGCCTTCCTATTGCAGCTGATCAACAGTTGTCCATTCCCAAAGGTTCTCAAAATTATTTTGATCGCATTTTTTCAACTACCGTATTTTTCGGAGTATAAGACACACCGGAGTATAAGACGCACCTTAGTTTTTGGGTAGAAAAATAGGGGGGGGATCTGCCTACCAGGTATTCATCTGGCTACCATCCTTAAGTCTTGGTCAGCTTCAGCACATTATTTTATCCCCTGGTTAAGTCTGAAAAAAAGCTTCTAAAGCACAGCTGATAGAGAGAAGCAATGAAAAAAGCCTGTAAAGACTTAGGGCTGGGGGGAAAAAGCTTCTTCCGAGGGAGTAGCAATGAAAAAAGCCTGCAAAAATCTCTTCACTCACTAGTGCCTCGTTAGAGCTGAAAAAGAGCTTCGTAAAAGCTACATTCGGAGTATAAGACGCACCCAAATTTTCAGCCTCTTTTAGGGGGGGGAAGTGCATCTTATACTCCAAAAAATACGGTAAATAAATACAATTTAGAACTGCTACACCGGAGGTGGGTTCCTACCAGTTTTATCCAGTTCTATAGAACCAGTAGTAACTCCGCAGTGACGTCACAGAGCCAGTTCCATCGGCATCTCCATGGGTGCTGCCATCTTGGATTTTGCTTCTGTGCAGGCGCAGAAGCTAATTTTGTATTATTCACGCGTGCACATGCAGTGCGACCCTAAGCAAACCAGCAGCAAACATATCCACAAATCACCCCTGTGCTACACCATATAGTGCAGTTGCTGCTCTGGCCTGCTTGTCCCTTTGCTTTTCAATAAGCTGAGCCAATGATGAAGAGGCTAACCAGTTTTTAGAAAGCCTCTCGGTTTTCAGATAATGTTTTCATCTCTATATGACTGTGACAGGGGTGGGTTCTAAATTTACTTTGCCGGCGGTGTGCTGCCTTTTGTACTGCCTGTGCGCGTGCGCATGCGCAGTAGAAAAAAGCCCCAATTTTTTTTTTTAAAGCCAAAACAAGATGGTGACGAATGTGCAGTGCTGT
This sequence comes from Pseudoxenodon macrops, assembly GCA_032467955.1. Taxonomy (NCBI): domain Eukaryota; kingdom Metazoa; phylum Chordata; class Lepidosauria; order Squamata; family Pseudoxenodontidae; genus Pseudoxenodon; species Pseudoxenodon macrops. The sequence continues at coordinate 180,574 of JANHFT010010290.1, read as the reverse complement.
AAATTCGGCTTCTGCACATGTGCAGAAGAAAAAAGTATCCCCCCCAAAAATTTTTTTTAATTTTCCAAAAAAGAAAAAAAAGCTGAAAACAAGATGGCGACACATGCGCGGTGCCGGAAGCTCGGTTTCTGCGCATGCGCAGAAGAAAAAATCCAGAATTTTTTTTTCAAACAAAAGAAAATTCCCCAAAAACAATGTCGGCGCCCACGGAGCAACAGAACCGGCTCCGTGACGTCAACAGTGGCCTACTACCTACTCGGTAGAACCGGTCCGAACCGGTAGGAACCCACCTCTGGACTGTGAGAATGGATTTATATTGTCCTATGATCCTGTTCTAGGTAAAGTTCTTTTCCTGAAAAACCTCTCATTTTGATTACCATCAACCTATCAACCTATATCAGCTGATAAATACATGACTTTGTCTTCAGAAAATGTACATTTTGATGGCTGTTTGAAATTTATTACACAAACATTAAAATACACATGAGATTTTTAAAGGGTCTTTATTTTTCTTTCCGTCAAACTGCAATTCTTAAGGGTAAGCCAATCAGCTTTGCTCAGCTGTGGTTTTTAACTATGCAGAATCAAACTTTTAAAAAAAAGCTTTATATCTATTTTAACATAATATTCCATCATTTTGTAGTTGTGTAGTTGTCAACGTGAACCAAATTATTTTTTTGCACGCTCTATTTTCTTCATAATCAAAAGCAAGATAAGGTACATTCCATGCAAATAGAACTTGGAAATGTATTGATGCAAATCTGTACATTATATTTTGGATTATGCTTTCAAATATAAAAGAGGTTAAAAGAACACAAAATAAAGACAGAAATTAACAGCCCAGTCTACCCCAATTAAAAAAAAAACTGTTGAGCAAGGAGAATCCATACAATACAATCAGCAATCCTAGGAAGAAGTAAAACAAAAGAATACAATTTTCAGGACAAAGCAATATACTTATGGAAATATACTCAAATACAGGAGAACAGCAAAGCTTAAACTCTCTGCAAGTTCAAAATACTACTACTACCTAAAAAATATTCAGAGTAATGCAGGGGTGTGTTGTAAAGTGTTTTGCTGCCGGTTCGCTCAGGGTTGCACCTTGCACACACACACACATACACCCTCACACAGCAGTCCAAAAATAGCTTCTGCGCATGTGCAGAAGCAAAATTCAAAATGGCGGCACCCACAGAGACACTTAAGGAACCGGCTCCATGACATCATCGACGAGTTACTACGGTTCTATAGAACTGGATAGAACTGGTAGGAACCCACCTCTGGAGTAATGGCAACTGATCTGCACTATATGATTGTCTCCTCACTAAACATTTCACAAAAGCAGGAAGACGCAAGATTGTTCTTTTTTTTCTACTTTTAGATTTTTATCCTGCTTTTTTTTCATATACAATTTCAGGTAGAAAACATACCATTATTTCTTTCTCTTCTTATTTTTCCAGGCAGGTGTTTTCAAATTAAATGTGTCAAGTTAATTCTGAATTACATTCCAAAATTGTGAAAATTGTCCTGTTTTGAGAAGTATTTGCTAGTTTTGAAAAAACTAATTTTTCTAGTGATCAACGTATGACACAAGATACATTTCACCATAACTTACAAAAATAGACAATGTTTACACACAATGATGCATTGTTATGAAATGATTAAATGAACGTGTGATCTGCACAGGTGAGTTAAACGTTTTAATGTTCTATAGTTTCGTTTCAATATTTTCTTTTGTTCTGATATTAAAATTTCATAACCACTTAATAATATTCATGAGATATCACTACTTTTCTTTTAATTTTGTTTTTGGATGTCACTTCCTCTTTAGTTCTCCAAATAAATACATATTATTTTGACAAAGATGGACAGAGTCAACAAACCCTTAACTGGGTATTCCAAATCTGTTTTCATTAATGTAACCCAGCAAAACCTCTGATTAGCAATAGCAACAGCACTTAGACTTATATAGTGCTTCACAGTGCTTTACAACCTTCTCTAAGTGGTTTACAGAGTCACCATATCGGCCCCAACAAACTGGTTCCTCATTTTAGGAAGGATGGAAGGCGGAATCAACTTTGAGCTGGGAAGAATTGAACTGCTGGCAATCGGCAGTCAGCAGAATTATCCTGCAATACTGCATTGTTGATTGATGGTTTTTTTTTATTCAGATCAAGTCCCAAATTTCAGTTGATCCTGCGTTCTGCTGGCAGGTCCTTTAATGGGCAGGGTGGTTTGATGAATTCATCTTCGTGGCAGCCGCTCGGATTTTTCTTTTGCAAATCAAACAAATGTGCATCACTCCAGTCTGAATTTTAAGCCAGGATTAAGGTGGACTGCTTACCTCTTTGCAAGTGCCTTGCAAGTGCCATCATGCAGATCATGGGCATGAAACTGGCTTTGTGTGTCTGCGTCTGGGTGTGTTTATCTGCTTTTCCAAATGTCTGGCTACTTTTTTATGGTGTGTGAGAAATTTCTGGGAGGTCTTTATTCTTCGCTTTGCTTTTATATGCCTGCCAATCTTTCTTCTCACAGGAAACATTCAGCACTGTATTCCTGGTGTCTGCCCTGAGGCAATATTCAAAAAGTTTCTCTCCGCAGACTCTACTCCAGCAACATACTGGCATTATTTCATTTACCAGGAAAAGGGACAATAGCAATAGCACTTCAGACTTATATACTGCCCCATAGTGCTTTACAGCACTCTCTGAGCAGTTTGCAATGTCAGCATATTTTCCCCAACAATCTGGGTCCTCATTTTACTGACCTTAGAAGGATGGAAGGCTGAGTGAGCCTGACAGGATCGAACTCCAGGCTGTGGGCAGAGTTAGCTTGCAGCCTTTCACCATTACAGTCAATGAGACATTCCAAAACAACAGAGGTATGGCTGGTTGGTGACTTCCCAGCTAATTGGAGCTACAGGGGATTGACTAGATATTTGTTTTATTTCCTTTTCTGTTGAAGATTATTGGCTCATAGAATTCTTTTTTTTTTTTTAAACCTACCGAAGAAGAAAAACTCATCCACATGTCTGGATCCTTTTCTGCTGATTTTCCTGAGTTATGGTCAGCTTTGTCCATTCTCTGGACTGGAAACCACTCATTTTTCTTTAGCTCTTTCACTCTTGCTACAGCAATCCAAATATATATATATATTTAAAAAACCTGTCCGTCATGCAGAATGGAGAGCATCTAAGCAGCTACCAGATCACCAATTAGTTTAACTTAATAAAAAAAATAGTTTTCCATAGTCCATTAGTGCCCTAATATACTTTACTATTATATGATTTAAATATTGGATTTGCCTCTTGAGATTGAAGCAATTGATCACTTTTAGTTAAGAAAGCTGCCTTTTTTACTTTCTGTAAAGATAGATTATACTTAATGGAAAGATTATGTTAAAATGAAGCATGCGAGAAATCTATAATGTTCTCTTTAAAAAGTAAAATGGAAATAATGAACTGCCAAATACACCTTAGAATATATCTTTTATGATTAAGGTGTTTAGAAGTTTTACAATAATCTCCCTTTTTACTTCCAGGAGATTCATTACTGTTGCAATCATTTCCATTGCTAGTATTTGAGGTTATATAAATTAGCAGTAGCAGCTGAGCAGATTTTAAAACATATGCTATTACAAAAATGGCAAGAATAATTGGAAATATATTCCAGTTATTTAATTAAAAATCATAAACGCGCTGAAGAGCGATCGTCTTTTTTTAATTTCATGAATTTTCCAAGCTGATATAATCTTGCACAGAAAAGCATTTGTTCTGCAAAAGGTGATTTTATCACTAACTCTAAGGAACGGGATATATTCCTCGCTTACCAGTCCTTCTGCAAAATCATAACAGTAGGGCTGGAAGCTTTGATTGCAGGAAAATAGATTAGTACAATAAACTCAAATTGGGGAAATACCAGCTGCAGGATCATATGAAGATTTTCTGATCAAGCCAGAAAATTTAAATTTTAAAAAGAAATTAATATTTTTGATAGGGGTGGCAAGGAGTTATAGAGTTGGAATCATCTACTGATGAATCTATAATAATGCTAATTGTCTGCTAACGAAATGTCTCCAAGAAAACAACCAAGCTCAAGAACATCAAGGATTCTACGCTTCTGACTTTTCCCCTCTTGATTTGTTTAAGGTCTTTATTTATCTTTTTTTTAAAGCATGGCTAGTCTTGATTGTTCCTTGCCTCAAAATGGTGATAATGTCAGGCCTTCATTTTAATCCCATTGGATTTTGGCCTGCCACACTTTCTGTTATTCTACTATGCATTTTTCTGTTGTGGGAAATTGGGAGGGGGGATAGTACAGAGTTGGAGTACAGAGTAGCCATAATAACATTCTTTCTAGTAAGCCAAGGTCATCCTTTGTCTTCGCACAAGACCGGAACGAGGTGGGCGAACCTGCCAGCATGGCAGAGAGAGATTGGACCATGTGATGGACTTGTGGGTGTGAGGGCAGGATCTTGAACTTTCAACTAAGGGGTGGAACCCTGCAAATCTTCAGATTTGGGTTTCACCAATTCATGCCAACATGTCTCTCCTAATAAATTGGAACTTTGAGAAATGTTTTACCTTGGGAGTCTGATTTGATCAGGGATGATATTTGGGACGCTGACATTAACCCAAATCTCAATAGGGTGTCAAACTCGCGGCCCGTTATATGTCATGTGATGATGTGTCGTTGCGAGTTTGACACCCCTAATCTACATTACCAGCATCCCTCAGGTCAGTATTGTTGCCTAAAGCTGAGCAACAGTGGTTTAGCCAAGGTTGAATAAGGATTCCAACAATCTTGAATCAGTGGCTTTACAGCACAAACTAGATAGGAAATTGAGTGTATCTACCTTTCATGTTCTCATATAAAAACAGAACTTGGTCAGTTCTACAGCTGGAAGGACTGATAAGTTAACAACTTCAAGACCCTGCCTTCCATTACTACTCTTCTTTTGAAGCTTGTTTGCATCAAGACAACTTTTTTTTAAACTCTAATCTACTGTAGCTTTACTTATAAATGCAAGAAGATGCAATTTTTATTAGAACCAAGCCAATGGTGGATGAGATTGAAATTCTCATCTGCAGCAGCTTTTATCATTCTTAGTGATTGCTTGCTATCTTTGAAAAGCTAGAAAGCAGATTGCAAGCCTGTATTTGTTTCATTGTTGGAAGTTGAGGATTTCTCATTAACACTGACAGTAAATTTAGCATACTACCAAAAAAGAAATATTTTGCCTTATCAAAACCCCTTGCTTAAAATTTTAAATATGACACTCAAAGGATATTTAAAATTGACACTCAATGCAGACAGTCCAAGAAGAGGGAATGGTACAACTTGCCATAGCCAACTCGCTGCGACCAAATCACTGCGGCCAACTTGCCACCACCAACTTGGCGCAGAACAACCCACCACGGCCAACTCACTGCAAGTCAATTCATTGTGGGACAATTTAACCATTCTATTATTTAAAATAAATAAAAATTATTTTAATTTTTGCCATTCACATTTTATTCTGTCCCTTCTTTTGCATCCTTTAATGATTCTATTCCACCATTTCTTTGATATTAGTGTAACTCTTGTTCTGCAATGAGTTATCCTGTGGCGAGTTGGCTGTGGTAAGTTGGCCATGGTGAATTGTCATAGACTCCCATGAAGATACTGTGGTGAACAGTATGAAAAGCTGCTGAGAGATCAAGGAGTACTAGGATAGGATGCAATGACCCCATAGTGATTCCATCAAAGATTGTGGATATGTATGACCCTAGTACTGTCTCCATACTATGTTGCAAAGTTGAGCAAGTGCAAGGGAATTGATGTCTTTCTTAGCTAGTTATAACAAGTATTCTCTAATGAGGCAACCACAACATGAATCTATTTTGATCCATGGTCCAATTTACAGAGGACCCATTATTTCTTGTTGGATAATTTCTAGCAAGCAGCTCTATTTAATAATAATAATAATGGCAAAAGGACATATTGCTTGGATCTGCACATATACTATGCTGATACATTAAGACATTCTAGGTACTTGGGGAAAAGTCAGTGAATATGAAGGCCAACACAGGCTAAAGAACTGACAACTGTGACTTCACATTGCTGTGAGCAGATGAAAATAATTACATTTGTAAGCAACCTCACTGTATTCCATTGTCCATTCATTGACAATATTCTTTTGTGCTATCAGCAAAGATGATATACAACATTTACCCCAATGACACCATATTATTTAAAATTAGAAACAACAAACAAAGTGTCCAGCTTTTGTAACAAAATTTATTTTTCTTCCGCGGATACAAATTCAAACATCAAACAAACAGGTTGAGTGGAAAAATACTAGTATAATCAACAATGAATTTTTTTTATCATTTAATAAATAGAACTTTGGCATTCAAAATTCTAGCTGTAAATGCTACTTTAAAAAAAGTTACAAAAAGAGGGTAGGCAAGAATGACGGGCCTAGAGAGGAGCCAGCCAGTGGCTCTTTAAAAATAAAAATTAAAAACAGCAACAACACTGAATGCATTTCGATTTAAGTCATGACAACTCTATGTACACATGAGGTATTCTGAGCGGCTCAAAAACTGAAGCCAACATTGAAGAACTACCAGCCTTAGAAAACTGATCCAGCTTAAGTCTGCTGTGCTTTGAAGGAGAGCCCTCGTTTCCCTTGCCTTGCCACTGCCTTAACAACGATATACCTAATATATACAAAAGGACACTCTGACTGAATTTCCTGCATATTCTCCACCATATACAGAATAGCTGGTTAAAACAGACCAGGTTAAGTTTCAAAGGTAAAAAATATTTCTATTTACGAAAAGTTTCTCACACTTTTTACAAGCTAAAAAGTCTCAAAAATCAGAGGAAACAAAGTGCAAATTTTGATACTTTCATAGCTATTAAAATGTTATTTTTAAGCCATGAATAAAAATAAGAGGCACAGAGTTACAAAGAGATGGAAATGATACTCCAATGACTATTGGTTTATTAACCGATTCACTTAATTTTTAATATCCATTGTCTTTTTACAGAATAGTAACTTTGCCTTTAGTTTTGTTTGAAATCCAAATCTAGAATATGATGTCAAATCTCTTTTATGTTTAGAGTTATTTTTATAGTTATACACAGATTTACAGAAGCATTGTTGAATAAGTAAATTTGGGGGTTAGATGAATGTAGCCCCAGTTTAAGTTTTAGGCAGAGTAAAATTGATGCACACCTCATCTTGCATTTATCTTTTTTTTTTTAATTCTCATTCTGGAATCTAACAAGTAATAATTTTTCACAATTTTTCCAAAAGGGAGTGGGATGGGAATAAATAACTAAAAAACTAATTTGTACAGTAATAAAAGTTAAAAAATAATTTTGGTTCATTTATATTACTTTTTAAAAAAATATCTATATCCAGGGTGACTGATTATGGCATACCTACTAAAAATGATCTACTGTGCTCATAACTTACATTCCAAAAACTTAAATATTTAACACCTAACTCTACCCTTATATAATGAGGAAGTACTATTGATTTGGGCATTACTGTCAGAGCTAAGTCAATTTTCCAAATAGGATCACTGACCCTGCTTTATAAAAAAATAAAATCAAATTAAGTTTATACTGCAGTACTAAATTTGAATACTGTACATGCAAGTGGCATATAAATAACTGCTATAGGCATGAATGAATGAATGAAAGTAACTTTCTAAATTACTTTTTGGAATACATTCTTAAATTATAGTAGTTACTATAGAATGCCATCTACACATCTGTAAAAATGCAACCTTGACATATGAAATATGTAATTTTTGCCTTCATCTTTGCTGACAAACCTATCTATATTTTATTTATTAGTAATACTTTTTTAGCTCTTTGAGTGATCTCCTGTATCTATGGGAAAAGGTTGTCATGACTAAATCAACTTAGTAATACCATTCTGAACCATTTTTTATAACAAGCTATTGTTAGTTAACCATTTTTATAACATGTGTTGAATAAGGCCATACACATATTCAATGAAAAAACTCATGCATCTCTTATGCAGAACTCAAGCTACTAAAAGGGGTAAATTCTTCAGATTCCAAGACTGCTAAGTTATTACTAATAAAATAATACTGTGCATTTATGGCTCATTTAATTTTGTCCTTTTGTCTTTGGTTACAATCTTTGACTGTTTCCATTAAGACACATTAAATTAATTACCAGGACATACGGAGCTTTTATTGGAGAAACAAATCTCTTTCTATATTCTACATAACCTACATACAAGCAATTGCAGATGCTTCTCCCTGTTATTTAGCATTTGAAGATAAATCTAGGTCCCTCCTTGTTTAAAGCAGGAACAAATACCTGATGCTTTCCACTCAGCAGTCTCTATCAAATGCTTGAATAGGTTTGTGATTCACAGCATACTTTTTTTTTTACTGCCTAGTTTGATTGACCAAAATATCAGAAATCACAATCTCATTTTAGTTGTTCCAATGAATGGGTAAGAAGAAAAGAGGGTCATACTAATAGTCCTAATTCCCAACACTCTGTTTGCTGGTAGCGTAAAGAAGGCCACAGAGATGTACAGCCTCAGGCCTTCTCTAAAACACTGGAGATCCTTATCAACGCATATCCATTAGGAGTCTCCTCTCTTCAACCAATTAATTGCAGTCACTGAGAGTTATTGACAACAGAAATGCAGCTGAAATGCATGCTACACTTTCATATTTTCACTGGATATAAGAGGAAGGATGGGGTGAACACTAAAGCAAGTCCCCCAAAGAGCTGTAAAGCAGTGACGTTATTTTTAATAAATTTACTAGTGATGTTTTACCTATGTATTTACAAGAATACATATATGCACGTTAAACTGAAATAATTATATTATTGTTAAACAAATTACCCATTTATTTTCACTGTAATCTTAATTACAACTTTAAGATATGTGGACAGGTGCTGGCTGGACAATTCTAGGAATTGAAGTCCAGGTTGAAATTGCCAGGTTTGAAAAACACTGCTCTACAGCATATGAGGAGGCATTTCTTGCAACACAATTCTTATTTCAAGAACAAAAATAACAACTTTTTAAAAATACGAATTGTAAAATAATTTGTTAAACCTTTTTTTTTTTAAGGTTCATAAACATGCATAGAGTATGATGTTAAAGTACATTAGTTAAACAAATATCTGGGCAAGGATCAAAAATATCAGGTATCTAGGATAATTAAAAAATAGTTCTTCCTTGAGTGCTTTATGATTGTCTATTCAAAGTAAAAGTGGTGGTATGACCTCATGATGTTATAAAGTAGACAAATAGGGTGGTTGTTAAAGGAAAGAAGCAAAACAATCCAGCTAACTAGTTAATTAAAATACGTTATTTGCAGCCCATGCAAAAACGAAATTTCTTGACAATTTTTGTCAAAAATCTACTTCCACAAACTTCTACTACTTCTTCTCTTTTTTTGTGGGAGATTCTTTCTTAATAATAATGTGCTGCTGCAGTTCCAAATTGTTTGCAAGATACAGAGTCAAGTAGAATATAAAATGAGAACATTTAGAATCACAAAATGACATTTGTGCTTCTTAATAGCATAGTATAGTAAGAAAGTCAGGCTTGCACTCATTGTTCATTGAGAAAGTGAGAAAGTGAATCAGGTTCAGATCATTCACCCCTTCATCTGCATAGGTATGAATTTAAAGTTAACATTGTAAGTACTGCTCAATTTTATTTCTAGTAAATACTCTTGGGATTGTGATCTTAATATTTTAAATTCAGGCCTCAATCAGCAGGATTGAGCATCTTTATCCTTTACTAGCTGCTTCTATGTAATATTTACAGGTGTGCATTTAAAACAACTGAGCATCAGTTAAGTTCAATGTTAACATAAATTTCCAGAGATAGTATAATAATCAAAGTAGGAATAAACTCCTATTAAAATAAATATAACTTTAAAAAGGCCAATTTTTTTAAACTGCATCATATACAAATAAAATGTAAATTTGAATCACACAAAATGTGAAAATATCAATCTAAAATCATGGTTTAAAAATTGTTTAAGGAAAAATATTAATGTAAGAAATTGAGAATAGTAATCCATCTCTTGCTCTTTAAGCATCAACTTTTGGGAAGACTGAAGTTATGAGCCACATGGCATCCATGAGCATCATGCATTGTATTTAGTTAGCCTCCCCCTTTTTTCAAAGAAGATGTTTTTTGTAGATTGTAGAATAGATTGTCAGAGTAAAGTGGTATCAGGCTTGTCTTGACAAATGGCGTATACATTTTAACACAGCAAAATATGTAAACCTGGATTACCCAGTGGCATACCTTTAATTCAGGCATTTTAACACTGCATCTATGAAGGTTGGCACTGCTGATTTCATCCGAGTCCTCTTCTGGCAATAAGAGTAATGTAACCATATTTGCCTGAATAGTCAAGAACTCTGTTCTCACATAAGGTTTCTGTGATATCATTTTGGAGCAACTATATTAATTATTCATCAAGATCTGCTGTTTCAGATTGCCAGAAGAAATCAGGTTTCTTTAAGGCTTTCTATTTTTCTGTGCGCTGGAATTCAAACATTCACATCCAGAGGACACTAACTACATTGCCCAAATTTCAAACAAAGAGTAAATATATATTGTTATGAAGTTATTACACTTAAATGTTTTTGATTTAAAAAAAAAACTTTTATCAAAACCATTTTTGCCCAACCTAATGCAAAAGAGCTTAATAGTTGGTGACTAAATTCTAAGTCTGAATCTCTTCCTTCTCTGAAATGTGAATGTTTTTTCACCTTTTTTTCCCCTTTGCTTTACACAAGAACTGCAGAATAAAACAATAATCAAACTGGGAATGCAACCCTTAAAGAGCATATAATTTTTAGCTACAATTTTTTGTGTGTGGCCCGAACCATCGGTACTCCCTGCATTCAATTTTTTTTTGTTATGACTCTGTGTTTTCATCCATAGTTCTGATACCTGACCTTCAAATAACCAATCATATCCAACTGCTTTTGTCATGAAGATTCTCTGGCCTGATCTTGCTGAACCACTGTTATAGTGCCCTCTTCTGGCAATTCCATATTTACTCCAGAAAACACTGTATTTTCTTTTATCAGCGTAACGAAAGAAATAAAAACCATTTTCAAAAGAACAACGTTATTCACAGCTTTGACCTACATTCAGTAGTTTTAAAGAAATTATATATTTTTTTTCCTTGCAGCACAAAACCTCTTCGAAAGAAGAGGGCATTTTCTGCATGAACCACGCATGAAACCTTTTCACCTGGCACAGCATTTGCTTTCCAGTATTGTTTGTAACAGAAACGTGAGGAACTAAAACCAGAGCAGCATTTAATAACTTAGTTGTTAGTGTGAGGCCAAGATGTCATCACTGTGTAATGCAATTTTCTCCCATGTCCTGAGCATAACAGTCTGAAATTATAGTCCTCAGTTCATCAATATCCTTCCGTAACTGACAAACCTCTGAGAGCTTCTTTGAGAGACTTTCTGTGCTATGGTGCTTCTCATCTTCAGAGGAACAGTTCATTGCTATTAAAAAAGAACCAGGGCTAGAAGTTAAACAAGTCACCAAATTCAAAACATACAATTATACATGACCGAATGACCTAATTCTGCTGTGCTACAGAAAGAATATGTGAATGTTTAGCTTTCTTGACAAAATGTGTATTGTTATGAGCACTTTAAAATTAGAGATATTATAGAGAAGAAAGTCAGCTTCTTGGTTTTATATTTTCTGGCTACTAAAAATTGAATGTGGCTAGAAGGATGAGTTCTTAGGGAAGCAATTTTGATCAAACGGTATTCTCTGGTAGAGGATTTGTTTTTATTTTCTGCCAGAATTAGAAGTTAACTTGAGAAAAATTGACAATAATACCCAATTCGGGCAGTCACCAGAACAGATGAGATCCATGCCAGTAAAAAGAAATGAGGCCCTAATAAAGCTTATTTTGGGGGAAATTGGAGTGTTCTACTTACTCAACTGAAATTACTAGAACTTCTCGCTCCTTAGGCTTTTTAAAAGGGAATTAAAATGAGAGCATGATACTCTGAGGTAAAAATCTAGCAGTGGCACCACAGGCTGTCTGTTTCAAAGAACCAATTTTCAGCATGACTTCATGCTGAAATGTGTTATTTAAAAAAAAACCAAACCCAGATACAAATGGAACTTATTGCATGGCTGCTTGGAGACCACAAAGATCATACAAACTATGCTGTGGAAAAGCTGCAGGGAGCCCAATATTATAAGAAGATTAAATTTAATTCTCAAACATAACTGAACATTTTTGAATTACAATTGTGGAAAATAAGCCTGTCATATATACTGTACTGAGTTTCCTCAAAAATAAGACAGGGTCTTTCTTATTTTCTTTTGACTTCCGAAATAAGCGCTTAGCCTTATTTTCGGGGAGGTCTTATTATTTTTGAGGTGCAGGAGGCGGCGAGCGTGATCACCAATGGCTGCTGTTGTGTTTTGAGGGGGGCTTATTTTCAGGGGACAGCTTATATCTGTTATTCCGATTCTAGATGACTTGTATTTATTAGTATTTTACCTAAGTGAGAAATATAACTTAATCTGGAGCCTCCTAGTCCTCTCTTACTAACATTCCTAGATTCTCCTTTCCCAGGTCTACTCAGTGCCAAAAGGAACAGTAGGCATCTCTATCCGCATTACTTACATTGGATTCCGAGCAGCAAGGACAGGTTAGGTTCTTTGCCCTGAGCTCTGTGAGTAAGAATACTGCAAAGTGCTTTCAAGTCAAAGAGACAGCGAGACATCTCTATGAACAACTGATCTGCCACAGGTAATTTTTCAGCTACCGGTTGTCTGGACTGCTCCATCTGATGAATCTGTTCTCTTAAACTTGCATTTTCTTCCATAAATCTTTGGTTCTTCATTAAAACAAGATGAAAATGAAATTATTTCATTCACTTGGGCTATTTCAGGAAAAAAAATCTTTATTTGAATATAGGCATTGTGAAATGAATTTGCTTATAGTTTATTTTGAAAAAAAAATCTGCATTCAGGGGCATGAATCAGATGCTTGGCATCTGATAAGAAAACTGTGGGGAAATGGAAGGCCAGAGTGGTGGACATCAAATGTTGACATGTTTTGATAGGACAAATATCCATGTTGTTAAATATTAGGCATAATATGTTTCAAATAGCAAATCAATCCGTCACCACTAGCTATTGATCCATTAGAGACCTTCCCAATTACAGTAAGATGTTTATCGGCGTATCTGGTTCCTGTCCAGTACTTATGTTTTCAAAAAAGCTCTAATTAATCTACTTAATTGCAAATTGGGAATTTTTTTCATAGTTCAGTCACAATATATGAAAAAGAACACAGATAGGTAAATTTGATTCAGAGGATAATCTGAGAAACTTACTTCAAGAAGTACCTCCTTTAACTGCTGTACACTCTTAACCTTTTCTTCAAGTTCATTTTTTTGTTTCTGAATTGTCAGATTTCCTTCCAAAAGTTTTTCTTGCATAGACTAGGGGGGAAATGGAAAAATTATCTTTACTTATGTTGTATGAATAAATCAATAATTCAATTTTTTCAGCACTGTGTTTTCCTTGTTGATTAGTGATTGATAGTGAATGTACTCAGAGTTCCAGTGCACTGGCAAAATGAAAAAGCCACTTGTGATTCTCTCTTCCATGGAACAATTCTACTGCAGGAATGGGGACAATTCAGGTTTAGCCTTTGCTCAACAATGAACTTTACCATGAACAAGGAGGAGGATAATATCTCCTTTTAGGTTCTCCTTCTTGAAGGAAAAGCAGAACTCAGCAACTAAGCCATGATGCATTTCAGAGTTTCTCTGCTAACATGGCACTTCTTTTGTATCTACTGACGTTTTCTTTTGCCCACCAAAATCTAACATTTTATTTGATTACATTATAGCTATAAAAACATTCTGACAAAAAGAACACAGAAAGTAATCAAAGATCCTCAAGGAGGATCACTCTTTGAATTTGCTATTGCCAAGTAATTATGAGTCAGTCTAATGAAATGGTTGACCTGATAGGGAAGCCTTAAGGTACTGGGCAAATCAGAAATCCTTTGTCTAACCTTCAAAAAGGTAAAAAAGGCAAAAAAGGTAAAAATAAAAGTATCCAATAATTCAATATTTCAATGCCTAATTGAGCTGCAGGCTGTATATTTTGCTGAAGTCCTTCTGAAGAGCAACATTTTCAGAATCTTTTAAAAGCACATTTAGGGCCATTATAAGACTTATCTTAATCTCTGGGCAGCTGTTACTAAATGAGGTACACCCATAACATCTGACTTGCTGATCAGGGGAAAATAAATACTTTTTGTTAAAACTTGAAGAAATAAAAATCAGTATCTCTGCAGCCATCTCAAGATTACCAGATCCCCTAATACAGGCATTTTAATCTATCACTTTCAGGTTATAAAGGACTGGCGGGAGAAGAGAGACATTCCTTGGACAACAGTTGGATGATTATACTATAAGAATCTTAGATTAAGAAACTATTTCTCCACTGGATCAGGACATGTTATCTGCTTGTCGGTTCTGGTGAATTAAAAGGCCCTCCTTAGTCTGATCTTGATAGGAAGAGATTTAGAGGAATTCAGCATTAAGCTTGCCAAAGCATCCATCTCCCTTTATAGGGAAAGACAAAAGTGTTTAGAGAAGATATTTATCCCCTGGTGCTTCAAAGGCTGTTGGCTAACAAAACTGTCAATTCCACTGATTTCATGTTTACTCTTCATTTGTCTACCCTCTAGTTTCGGAGGGGAAAACTACTGCTGCCTGACCATTCATTGCTTAGGATAGGAAAATATATCTGCTGATAGACCAAAAGGAGCACTTTACTGTCCTGAACTGTTTCACATATCAAAAAAGTGATGAATCCTAAGGAATGCAATGATATAATAGTTGATTTTCTTTAGATCACATCCTTATTTTGAAGTGAAGGTGAACCTCTCTCAAAGTACAGCTTTATAATCCTCATCTGTACTTCAACTATATATAGGTTACACTCAGAGATGAAATCCTACCGGTTCTATAAGTAGGTAGTAAGCAACTAGTGACGTCATAGAACCGGTTCTGGTCCGTGGAGGCCACCATCTTTTTTGTGGAATTTTTTTGGGGGAAAGTTGTTTTTTTGAAAATTTTTCAAAGTTTTTTTTTCTTCTGCGTCTGCCCCCCCTCCCCCTTGCTTACCTTGCT
>JANHFT010010290.1:108800-133346 GCA_032467955.1 Pseudoxenodon macrops | reverse complement strand
AGGACGCTAGCCAGATGAATACCTGGTAGGCAGATTTCCCCCCCCCCTATTTTCCTCCCCAAAAACTAAGGTGCGTCCTATACTCAGGTGTGTCTTATTCTCTGAAAAATATGGTAATTTAGGGAGGTATTTATTTAACCTCACACTAATTTTATTTACTTGAATAAAAACAAAATATGTGCATATAGAATACTAGCCATGCATCTTTTAAATTGATAAATATATACTATATGAAACACAGGACACCTTTTCTAATAGCTTGGTTAATGTTAGTGAAATATCAATGTCATGTATGTTAAACAAAAGAATACCTAATCTATCTTAAGAAGGTTCTTTTTGAAAGGGCAAATACCATTCTCTTAAAAGCCTGCGTACTTTCAACAATGACAAGGAACAATAACTGTTACTTAAAAAACTGCCGCTTATATCATCCTGAAATGCTTATCTCAGCTAAAAGACAGGCCAAAATCACCTGTCACCTAAAGCTATATATCTTATATTGCTGCCAATGTTGCAAATTCACCTGACAATATGATCTCTTAAACTGCTTAAGTAAGAAGTATACATAGTAACAAGACTACATGTTCATTCAATGTCCAAATTATCTGGACTATAAATCAAAATGCTAATTTAAGCACACAATACCAGACTGCCGTGTCCTTCCCCCACCAATGAACAACAAATGTCCTTTCAGTAGACTTGAGGGTCTCCTAATTATAAAGCAATATTTAAATATTTAAAATAATTTAAAAAGGAACACTATAAACTCTTCTTCAACACAACATTTTAAGAACAGCAGAAAGTTTCATTTCACGTATCTGCAGTATACAGATCTATTAACTGAAAAATGATCTGAATATTAGCTTGGATTGAACTATCACATTTGGGTTGCAAAAATCTGGAACTAAAAGTTGGAGTTTGCGGTATATCCTTGATGTTATCTAGAGGTCATCCATATTTCTGTAGTCTAAGTATGTTACCCTAAGTACATGTAAATTGTACATCCAATTTCATGGGTTTTATTTTACACCTAGTAGTTTTATGTGTGTATATACCTAAAGGTAAGTATTATCATTCAAGCTGAACGGAAGGAAATGAACAAGCGCTATCTAAATATTATTAACAGAACTATCATTTGTTTGTTTGGATTTCTTGAATTATGGACATGCAATCTCATTTCTATCTCTACTTTTTCCCTGTGAAATCAAATACTAAACATCCTTGCCCTAAACAAGGCTAGCTCTGCAATCTCTCTGTTCTTGCAATCTGTTGTGTAACCAATCACTGGAGTTAAATTCCTGAATGACATCATGAGCCCAGCCTATGAAACTTTTGTTATTTTTTTCCTTCAGTGAACTTCAGTTGCTCCCATAAATCTGATGACAGAGAACGTCTTTTAGTTTCCCACAGCACATCTTCATATAATTCAGTAATCATCAGTCATTAAGGTAAGGGATTCTACTTTTATTATAATAGAACTTTTGATTTTCCAATTAATGATCCTGATTTCAGTAACAAATAGTCTACACCTTTGTTGAACATTATAATTTGGTATAGAAGTGTAAGATACCTTCTGTGTTTATTTTTGTTGTATAAAAGAAGCAAACATATCAAGCATTATGTATGCATATTAGAGCCAAAGAAGGGGAGAGAGGAGCGAGAGAAAGAAAAAGAGAAAAGAAGTGGGGAAGGAAGAAAGAAACCTAGTAAATTACATTAAATCTAATGTTTCAGATTTTTCTGCAAAAAAAATAAATCTAGACTATATAATTAGAATGCAATACTGTAGGCTACTTCTGCTGCCTGCCGGCTCCCTGCAGTTTGGCAATTCGAGTCACTGGCTCAAAGTTGACTTACCCTTCCATCTTTTCAAGGTCTGTAAAAAATGAGGACCCAAATTGTTGGGGGCAATATGCTGACTCTGTAAACCGCTTAGAAAGGGCTGTAAAGTACTGTGACGCAGTATATAAGTCTAAGTGCTATTGCTATTTAGCATTCCTCTCCTTTTTAGTTTAACTTTTGTCAGACACATGAAGAGTTTCCCTATAAAACAATAATTTGTAGTATCCATATATCAGGTCTGGTGTTAACAATGTGTATTTTGTGTATGTTTATATTTACTGCTGCCCAGCAAATGAATCATATATGTTTAAGGAGATATTGGATCCCAAAAGCAAATCAGAGAAGTCCCAAAAGAGTAATATAGGGAAGACCTTTATGTTTAGCAGAAGTCCCTTTTTGGACAAACTGGCTTTAATACTATTGTTTTTGGAATAGAATGATGAATCTGATGTTAAAGAAATACATGGACAAAGAATTGTTGGCCAGAAGATCTAGTAGTCCTTTTCTGGATCCTAGTCAACAGTTGTGATCCTACAATTCCTGACTAAACTACTTAAACCTGTTATAGATTTCTTGACTGTAGACTCTAATCTTGTGCAGGATAGTTGTCAAATAGATTCCAAATGACTGATATTAAATTATTTTATCATCTATTAAATCCCAAACTAATATCAAAGACGAAATAATAACAGGAACGAAAATGCAAAAACAGAATAAAACCTCTTGAAAATAGCAAAACCAAAATGCATTTTAGTAGGAAACACTTAAAATATCCAGATTTAATATTAAAAGCTTGTTTTGTACTGTTATCCATTTGGTTTGGTGTACTATTAATTAATAGTGCAATTTTTAGAATGCTTACTTGGGATAAAATTCCACTATATTCTGTAAGGTTTCTTCTTGTGTAAATAGCATAGAATGAAACATTAATGTTAGCAAAATTTAGAAGCTGGTTTAAGGAATAATATATTCTTAGAGAAAAGTTGCATTTTACGACAAATACAAATTCAGTTTCAGAAACCAAATAGCAACTTTACAAGTTTTGTACAATCAACATTTTTGGATCTTAGGATGTAACATGCCTACTAACCCTTCTTTAAAAGCAAAACAAACCTGGTGAGGGTAATTCCATTATTTCTTTTGAGAAAACATCTACCAGTAGTGATTCTTGGATTGTAAAGGAGGCAGAATGTCACATGAAGTTATCCATTTTTCAATAATCTTTAATTTCCTCTTAACATTCACCATTAAATTTCTTTTCACTCACTTCTTCTTTTCAACTTTCTTGACCCACTTACTATGTTTAGTCTTCATTCCCATAGTTTTTTTGGGAATTTTATATTATTTATGTCTTAACAAATTATTCTTTATTTTGTTAAACTGTTAATTTCTACCTTTAATTAACAGTATAATGCAGTATTTTCTAAAATATATTGTACTTCAGATCCATCACTGACCACATAATTTAGATTCCCAACTACGGTAATACAATAGAGATCATGAAAATAATCCGGCTACTTGTATGGAAATTAATAACTGACACCTGCCAAAATTTCAAGCAGCAGGAGACTCATGACCTCTAATGGAAAAACAATCTCATTATTCCATTGTTTGTAAAAGAGGTTCTGACTCTAAATCTACAACAAAGTCCAGATAGTTTCTAAAACAAGCAGACAAGACAGATAGACGGATATAAATTTTAATAAAACATAACATCTAAACAACATTGAAACCATAACATTAAAAGACTACATTTAAATCAGGAAGACTAAAAATCGAAGAAATTAAAAGATCATCATTGGAGTCCTGAAAACCAGTAATATGCCTGGTAAGTTTTCAGAACCTTCCAGAAACATACTCAGCCAGCCTTTCACTACACAATACATAAAACAAAGAAACTAATCCTATTCATTATCATTTTATTTTTTATTAATTGCTGCTTACATGTATATTAGGCTTCATCTTATAATAACATTGTTTGTTTGTTTGTTTTTTAAAAAGATCCTTCACAGTATTAATTACGGATGGATTCACATTACTAACTTTTTCTTCCGCAAATTAACTTCTGTTGTATTATACCACTGCAAACACCCAATATTTTTATGGGGCATTTTAAACCTACGTTTACCATATGGACTAACCTACTTTTGGGAAGTCTAAGTGCCCCACATAACCACTATGTGTTTTTAACAACTGTTTAATAAAATTTCTTGCAAAAACTATGCAGTCCCATTGCTATGCCACATTGAAAATAACAGCTTCTTAGGAGAATCAGTCAGGATGGAAAACCTCAGTAAAAACAACTCCTGCTAACTGTCCAATGAAAACAGACATTTTAACAGGTTGGCCCTAAAGCAACCTTTCACTAAGAAAAACCACTGTAAAATATAATTATCCTTGTCCCATACCTCCTAGGGATAATGCATAAACATTGTATAGATTAGAGAGTGAGAGCACAAACATTTTACTTAACATAACTGAGTAAGTTTATAGCTAACAGACAATAAAAATCATTTTAAAAGATGATTCAATTTTAAAAAATTAAAAAGGATTGTGTGCTGTCCAATAATTATGATAATTGGAATTAAAACAGTACTGTACAACATAAACAAAATAGAAAACTACTAACAGAATTTCTATTGACTTTACTCAACTGGAATTTGGGTTGCGTGGGAGATAAGAAAACAAAATATAATATGTGAATTAATTATTTTTTTAAAATGTTTAAGTACTTGGTCATCTTCCAAAACAGCTTTTCTACACCGGGATATACTGAATTATAATTCCAATTAAACTGATTTGAGGGATTCAAATCCATAATACTCCAAATGAGATGGAAAATTTTTCAAATGTAAATATTGGTAAAACACAGAAAAACACTATTACTGCATAATTACAAGAATTCAGTTTTTAGGCACAAGAAAAAAAGGGTTCTATACAGTCAATACCAATTTTAAATAGTAACTTTTTCAGAACAAAAACTGAATCCCAGTCCCAATTAGTCTAAAAATTTGCAGAGGATTCTTCAAAGTAGTTCTGATATTATCTCCAGGTATAAAATAAAGAACTCTAACATGCTTCCAAAGTCAAATACTTGTAAACAAAGTGATAGCATTAAATCAAGTTAATGTCAGCTGACTGTTGCATATTGATGTAAAATGAAGGCTAGTTTATAAGGATTAATCTTTTAGTTTTTCCTTTTCCATTTTTAAATATTGAAATAGCAGCTGCTAACCTTGTCAGAAACAGAATTATATTATATCAACAAGTAAACTGCTGATCCTTCCAAATAGCATGGAAAATTCCATAAAACAAATGTCATTACAATGTGAAATTCAACAGAGTGATATCTGTGATTTTACACATGTCAATAAAATAAATATTTCTATCATCTATTTAGAGGTATATCTGTCAAGTATTAAGTTAACAAATGTGTTTGATCTGTAAGTATTTAATTCATGATAGCCAGCTTGGAGCAGGATAAACATTTTAGAATAAATGTGTCCATATTTGGCCAGAAGAGTGATACCATTTTTACCGAGTCCCTTGAGAATACAGTTTTGTTATTACAGTATCAACCCTTGACAAATGTAAGCCAAAAAAAGAAACTGGACATAGTGTCAGGCAAATATTTTTGATGGCTAATAGACTATTGCCCTTAATCTCTCCAGAATCAAACAAGGACGAAAATAATGTAGAGAAAAGCAAGGACTGTGAAACATTTATTATGCAAACCATTCCAGCAAAAATCATAGTTCGAACTGAACACAACCCACCAACTATGTTTTTGGGATTGTCAGGTGCTTGACAGCTTTTTTGTTTTTGTGGGCATCAGACAGAGAAGGCTTAATGAGTCCTCTGAGTCATCACCATACATGGTTGGTGGACTGAACTCAGCTCAGTGAGTCACAAATCACAACCGATGTGTCAAACATCTACTGTATCTCAAGACTGCTTTCCTATGCAGGTTATTTTACACAACAGAACGTCTTAAGAGTTTTAACCGGCAGGGCTAAAATTGTTCACAAATTCTGTGTACAGATGTAGCTATCTAATTTATATGCACCACGAAGGCACAAAAATATACTTACTGCAATCTACATTTAGAATACATGTTTTGTTTCTTATTAAGACTTTGTTTCACTATACAATGTGTTGCGTTCTGTCACCTTGAAATAATCTACGCTTGCTGATTAAACCACTGTATGCTGTAATTCTAACTTCACTTTCCTACTTTCCCTAGCTCCACAAAGATTCTTAAAACTTCTCAAACCGAAGATATTAAGCACTCTCCCTGAAAGTCTCTGCTTCTTAGAAATCCATTCTTTCTTAAATTTCTGCTTTCCTGTTGCCATGGAGAAGGTCCAGTACATAACTCGCTCTGCTCTGAGGAGAGCCTCAACTATTGAGGTGCATCCACAAACACGGCAAAGGCTTCAGGAGCTTTTTGTAAACTTCTGTCTTATCTTGATATGTCTGTTGCTAATATGCATCATTGTGATGCTTCTTTGAAGTCCAGTATTTTTGGTTGATCTTCACTACCTTATGCAATGGGAAATGCACCAGAAGGAGAAAAGAACCAAACAAGAAACATCCAGCACAAGGAAATCTATGCAAGAAAGTCCAGCACTCGGTCTAAAAAATTTCTCACCACCTCCACTCTTACTCACTGTAACTATTAAAAGCACCTGTACTGAACAGTGATTTGAAAACTACTATCACAAGGCGATGCATGAGCTAATTTGCCTGCTTTATTTTTAAAGGAAGACTTCTGTGGATGTTGATGATCAGTGTTATGTGTAAAATGTCCAACTATAAAATTTTAAATAGCAGCCTTGAAATTTTGGTTCCAGATTGTTTGTTTGTTATTACTAATCAGCTATAAGTGTTTACTTTCATGAATAAAGAATGGGCTGAATGCGCTATTATTAAATGCACAATTAAATCATTATATATTCTAGGACATATGTGTATCTTGAGTACTTGGATTAACAACTGAAGCATTTATTAACTTCTTTCCCCCTACGTATTCGTAATATAAGCTTTGAAAAGACAATAAAGCATTGCATACTTATTGCCTCGTTCTACTGAAATGCAAGTATAAATATACATCTAGACATCTATATATTGGTTTGCTTGTAACCTTCAACTAGGTGAAATGGTATATCATAGAGCAACAATTTTTGAATCAATGTACCTGAAATGGGATAACTTAAAGAATGCATCCAAAATCTGGGACCCTTTACTCCAGTGGAATTGACATTTTGCAAGATAATGATGATCATTTCCAATGGTCCTTGCAAGCCTTCTTCCTGGCCAGCAGGAAGCCAGGAGTTGCTCCTGCTCCAAACTGTTTGTTTGCCTGGCCATGGTCTTTCTATTTTTCGGATTAGTTAAGGAAATATCTCGAAAATGATCTCATGGATTGTCTAGTTTGATATATTTATAAATATTGAATATATTCTCTCCTGTAACACTAGTGATATCTTCCAGGTAATTCATTATACAGTTGCTCTTCATTCATATAATTTAACAAGAGCACGGCTAAAAAAAAGTCAATATTTGAATGTGATTTCAATTTTTCCCCCCTCCCTAAATATGACATTAAATGGACTACAGATAAAAATATTTTGGTCGTGTAAAACCTCTTTTATAGATTGGTCCTTCTTATCACTTCTATGAAATTTATAGGCTGTCGCTTTAAATATATGTATGTATGTATGTATGTATATATGTATGTATGTGTATGTATATATATATGATATCACTATACCTAAAGTGGTAAGAAACAAATGTTGAATGATTGATTACAATCTTAGAATAATTCCACTCATTGAGAATGTACTCTTCATAACATTATGAATTATGTTACGTATGAATTTATTTTCCCTACCGAGAAACAACCAGCTCTAAAGTTTCCTAAAATAAAATGAAGGCTAACTGTTTAACAAGGTATTAGATTTTATTTTAATTCTCACTGCTTAATACATGAAAATGAGTTCAGTCATTTTTGTGCAACACTAAGGGGTATCCGACCATAAATAAAGCATGCCAAAAATAAATCTAAAAAGATTGTTGTTTTCAGATCATTATTGCCTATTTCAGGACCTTCTCTCACTTCTCCAATTTTGGATTCTGCAATGTTGAACAAAGCTCCGTTTAATAAAAAAATAACAATTACATAAAGAACAATATCAACTATAGGATATCAATACTGGTTTCAAGTGGTTTCTGGAAGTTGGGAAGTATCTACAGTAAATAGGAAATCTGCTCAAGACAGCATTTCCAAGGGAG
Organism: Pseudoxenodon macrops; assembly: GCA_032467955.1. Classification (NCBI taxonomy): domain Eukaryota; kingdom Metazoa; phylum Chordata; class Lepidosauria; order Squamata; family Pseudoxenodontidae; genus Pseudoxenodon; species Pseudoxenodon macrops. The sequence continues at coordinate 125,210 of JANHFT010010290.1, read as the reverse complement.
ACAAAGGAAATATGAGACTGTGTTGTGGTATTGCTCACATGCCCCCAAAAGGCAGTGTCTGTGTATAATTTCATTCTAATCATTCTAATAAAAGCTGTACATGCCCATATGTTTATCTGAATTCTAAGATAAAATCAGACTATTAATGTAAAAAACAAATTATTAATGTAAAAAACAAATTCATTTTATTCCAAATTCCCAACTGTTTCAGTTTTAAGACTTAATTTTAAACTTTTGCTCTCCTTTCCATTTATTCAGTTACAGTATTTTGTTCTTGCATCTGAGCAGCAAAAATTTGAAAATGAATAGCCAGATAATTTCCGGTAACTAGTAACCTCTCCTTACTTTTTGATGAATAATTTTTATTAAAAGAGATTTTTATGAAGATTTTAAAAAACTACAGAAAGACAGAAGAAAAAATAGTTTATCAAAGTTAAAAAGTGAAGTAACAAAACAAAAAAACATATCTAACGAAATAACTTCTAATTTCTTTTCAGCAGGAATAAACATAGCATTGCCATCCTCACATACTGCATACCAGAGTTCCGTTCTTCCCTTAAAAACATTGTAATCAATAAATCCCAAAATCACCAGTTCATGTTTATCCATTTTCAGCAGTGTCTATAAAAAGTTTGCATTCATTTATAAAAGTAGTTTTAGTTCCCTTCTTAAGCAAACAAGTCAATTTAGCCATTTCTCCAAAATCAGCCAACAATCCATCCTCCATAATTGGTGTTTCTGTAGTTTTCCATCTTTGTATATATTATAGCCTCACTACAATTGTTCTTTACTTTTGAAGGTTTCATAAATAGTGCTCAATTGCACCACATCACTCTCACGGAAATGAGAGTACCAAATACCATTCTTTTTCTATATATGATTTTGCCGATGGTATATTCTTTGCTAATCTCAAATTTAATAACATAATTGTCCCAATTTGACATTCAAAGGCTGTCCCTGGAGTATTTAAAAAGCATACAAGTTTTTTAAAAATGTTGCTATACAAAAGCAATACTAATTGTAAATAAATTGTTTCCATACCCTTAATATAATATAGCCGAAAAATGCAGTTTTTATCATGGAAATCCAGGAAATTACAATATTTTCTTTAAAAAGACACAATCATATAATTTCTGAGAAACCATAATGAGAACTTGCCAGATCAAGCCAATCAAGCCAAAATCAGTTTGCCTTGCAGGAGTTCAGAAGCAATTGTGTCAAGCTCCCCATTTTTTTTTACTATAAGCATGTCTCTGGATGGGTTATATCTTAAGTACCCTTCATGCTGCAGTTAAATATAGCTAGAATAACCCAGCTCCCCAAATGAGAAACTGGTCCTTCTTTTGGAAGAAAGTAATCCAATCTTTCCCTATGTCCCTTCCTAAAGATTCTAAGATCTTATGCCTCAGGTATCTAATGGTCCATCTCACTCTTCAGCCTGGAGCTTGAGTAAAGATTGAATTTGGCTCACTGACTCTTTATTCAAATTCAGTTTAAATATGAGAGTAGTAAAAAGCAAAGGATTACCTACTCTGCTGGTCATTAGTAACTCTAGGTAGTAGTAATACCAGCCCCTTAATGGCCTCCAGAAGACAGGTGAGCAGGATGGAAAAGAACATGGGTAGCTGATTATACAGTAATAAAAAGGTGCCTTGAAGAATAATCTTTAATCATAAAAACTAGCTTTTTACATTAAATTATTTCATAAACAATGTTAACAACATTTAGAACAAAAGTAGATAATTAATAATGCTGCTGTATCTTGAAGCATATAATCAATATTAAATACAATTTATTAAACTGTGACATATGTTGGATGGGAGGAGGTTTTATCCTACTTGGCTTGCAAAAATAATGCCAATATATAATTTGCGAGAAATTATTGCTTGTTTGATCACTGCCTATATTTTCTTTCAAGATGAGTTTGGGGAGGAGGCATTGGTTATATACTCACATTAGCTGTGGCTCACTATCATTTTTTTTCAGGTATTGGACAAAAAAAGCTCTTATGAGTCAAGAAATGCTCACACAAGATTACTGCAACCCACATATATGTCAACTGTAACTCACTGTGACTGAACTGAACCTGCTTATAACAGCAATCAAGATTTCTAGTGCAAGCAAAATAAGTGCACAGTTTGCCAGAATGGATTTTGCTGCAAATAGAGGTCTCAACCTGTTACTCAATTTTCTACTTATTTTTTTTGTTCTTGTTCTTATGTTTATTCTTGTAAAGCTCATGTGAGGAGTTTTTTAAATCTACATTTATGTCATCATGGTAACTTGAACCTTCAAACTGTATGAATATAAAGAACAAAATGAACATGTCAAAAAAAAGCCTAGACTTAACACCCTGCAGATCAGGGAAACTTTCACTGGGGGAAAAAATCAGATCAGATATCGGAACAGATCAGATCAACAGTACAATCTGAAACCTAAAGTAGAAAAAAGGAAAAACAAACATGAAATTCTCTACAGGAAAAAAATAATGGATATAAACATGGAACCACCTGTGGCTTTTATATTGGAGATAAGGGAAATAGCCATTTAGAAGAACTGGAAAAACTACACGAAGACAAATACTTATTCAGAGTAAATTTCCACATATTTGATGATGATACCTATACAATGGAATAAAAAGGAGCATAATGAGACTTTGTTATGAACAACCATGCATAAGATTACATTGCTTATTATTGTTAATATTACAACAGGGCATTTATATTCTATTATAAAGTGCTATAATAGAATACTATTGTAATAATGTTTTTAGCAAACCATAGAATACTCTTTCCACTAAAAGCATATTAACCTTTCCATACTTTATGTAAATTACTTCTAAATCTGCTTGTCTCTATTGAGAGGTTTTATTTGGGGGAGTCTGCCTCTCAAATTCACTACTGTTAGAAAGTTTCAGACGAAGTTCTATTCAATTACTCACTCCCTATGCCTTTCATGCCAGATGAAAGTAATCTAAACAAAAAAAAAATTTTAAGATTTTTTTATGTATTGATATTTCTTGTGATCAGATTGCAAGTTATAACTTCAAGCAGACTTCAGAAACTAAGAATGCACAATTTCTTTGTAAGCAACATATTTCCATTTGCCACTTTTTCTCTTCTTATCTTTATTTCACACAGAAATGAAACACTCAGTGAAATTATACTTTACATGTGATTGCAATTTCCAATGTCCTCTGCCAGCTTCCCAGAATCAAAGTCAATGGGAAACCCACAGGAACTTGGAAGTCAGTTACCTGAGGTTGTCGCTTAACAAACCCATGCAGTCCTCACTTAATGACAGCATCTGGGGCTGCTGGAACTGTCATCACTAAGTGACATGGTCATGTGACATCACACTTTACAACCGCATTGCTTAGGGATGACAATTATGACCCCAATTGTTGTTGTAACCCAAGGATTACCTGTATAGGCGGGAGGTATGTGTGCCCATCACATGAGTCACTTTCAAAAACTTGAGAATTCTGGCAATATAATAAGTGCTACAAGACCAACTATATCTTCAGAAAACAGCTACAAAATTTTAAAAGTTTTCAAAAATACAAATAATTATAACAAAAATTCCTGATAATCTAGAAACATGGTAGAATGTCTGAGTATAAACTTTTGTGAACATCTTTATACACATTGAAGTAACTCATCCATACTTTAGTTATTTTAAATTTTCAGATTTATTTTAGCAGATTATACCTCTCCTCTCTCAACATTACTTAGGCCACTAGCCTTGGTTTCTGGAGTCTGGAATGTTGCCATTGAAAACACAAATACCTTGTTATATTAGGGAGAGGAGGCACTTATTTAAATATGACCTGAAATGCAGTAGAATTTGACATTTTGAGGAATTTCAAGAACAATCAGCTCAGGTCTTCCCAAATAAGTGCTGCATCTTGTTGAGATTTATAGGAAGGCTACAATTAGTTAAAAAAATCTACACACATACAGGTAGTCCTCAACTTACAGCCATTCGTTTAGTGACTATTTGAGGTTACAGTGGCACTGAAAAAAGTGACTTATGAAGAGTTCTTACACTTGCAACATCCTGAAGGTCATTTGGGTGCTTGGCAACTAACATGCACTTATGACAGTTGGATTGTCCTAGGATCATATGATCACCATTTACAATGTTCCCAGCCAGCTTCTGACAAGCAAAGTCAAAGGGGGAAGCCAGATACGCATAATGACCACATGATTCATTTAACAATTGCAGTGATTTACTTAACAACCACAGCAAAAAGGTCATCAATGGGGTGTGACTCAGTTAACAACCACTTTGCTTAGCAATGGAAATGTTGAGCTCAATTGTAGTCATAAGTCAAAGTCTACCTGCATGAAAATGTCAGTACAAATACTTCAAGAAATGCACTGGACTACTGATACATTATCATGTCATTTATTTTAATGTATCGACAGTGTCGCTTTTGCTGAATAAAGAAAAAGAAGATAATGCATTACATCTCTACAAAAAATGTGTGACAATATTAATTTCCTCACTAACTCAGCAACAGCAATATCACAAAGGTGAAAAAAGCCCAAAGGGGAGGAAAACTCAAATTATATGACTTGATTAGATTATGACTTCCTCTATTTCTCAGTATAAAATTATTTTCACAACACACAGTAAAACATAGGCATATAAGCGAATCTTCACCATTATAGGATTTGTAAAGTTATTAAAGAAAAACAATCTTATTAAAGCATTCTAAATAACAGGAAACCAAACTTTTTCCTTTTATTTTTTTAAATATATATTATTAACAGCTAGCAAAGGATTCAGATCATATTAGAATTATAACACCAAGGTAAAATACATGTGTGTTATCTAAAATTGTTTTTACAATTATTATTTTCATATCATTTATTATTGTTCTGTGTTACACTGAGAATATTAAATGAAACTGTTACATATAATTTATTGTTCCTAATTATGACGTACCTGACAAATCTGTGATGTGGTCAACTATTATAGTCATGAGGCTAAGGCGCAACAAAGACTTTACTTTTAATCTTGCTTCTACTCTAAACTCACTAAAAGACTTCACCTAAAACACTACTTCTTCCCTTTATCCTTAGCCCTCTACCATACAGAAAAAGACAGCCTACCTTATAGGTGTCTACCAATTATTAAATACTGTGCTCTATGTCAAGTAAATAAATCTAAGTTTATAAATGCTGGCTACCTAAAAAATTTTTAGATCATGTTCATGCTACATAAATCTAAATACTTCTTTCTTACTGGTAGGGCAGAAACACTGCAAGGCTCCATACCAGTGTCTCTTCTCTCTCTCCTTTATAGCTTCTGCTACAATATAGAAAGAGCAGCTTCTAATTTCTCCTTGCAGGGACCATGGAAGTTCAATGCACAATTGATGCTACCCATGATGTTAATATTTACTGCCTCAGTCAATCCTATTATCACCCTGAAGAGTTTTGGATGACTGGAATGAAGTGAATCAAGGACTTAAGTTTAAGAAGCACTCTATTTAACACCGATACTTTGCTTTTCAATTTACCTGAACTGCAAATTACCCAGAGCTCTGCATCAAATTATGTGAATGTCATCTTATCCACCAGCATCTTGATATGTAATATGGAACCATGAGGTGATTGAGGTGCACTTACTGAATCAGTGATGTCTAGTCACAAATTGTCAGTGTTTGCAATTCACAAGTTAAGCTAAATATATAGGTAAATGGGAGAAGATGGATGTGTTTCTCGGTTACCTGAAACATTCACACTATGTAAAAACAATGAAACCCCTCAGAGCCTTTTTAAATTGCAGAGAAACATTTAAATTGCAGCAATAAACAAACTAAAAAAGAAACACTTATGTTTGTTTAAATAAATACATAGGACTTGATATGCTAGCTTGGTGTACTGGTTAAGGTACCAGGCTAGAGAGCAGGAGATCATTGAAATAAAATACATAATCATCATCACCATCATCGAGTTCGAGTCCTCCCTGGCAAAAAGTCATCTGAACATCCTTCCCTCTAAGCTGTAAGAAGCAGGCAATGGCAAATCACTTCTGAAAAACTTTACATATAAATCTACAAGGACTAGACCAGCTGCCAGAAATCAATGCTGACTTGATGGTATCAAGAAAAAGAAAGAAACCTTCAAATATGTTTCCTGATCTTGCACATGCCCCTATGATATTTCTAGAAGCAGCCCATCATTTTCCAGGCATCTGTGTAAGCCTGAAAATGTACGCTGCTGTTTTAAAGAGTGTTTACAATACTTTGGCATTTTCCCTCTTTCTTTGTATGGCCATATGTGGACATCAGATAAAAAGTGATCTGTAATGGTAATGTAAGGACTTTCTGCTTTAATATTTAGGTTTTAAAGTAAAAGCAATAAAGTTGCTTAAGTTTCTGCAACTTTATTCCATTTCTTTTCAAATAAATCTTGTTAAAAGGAAATGCTAGGAAAATCCTGCTTTGGGATGAAGTAGGCTACCATCACCTTAAAATGATTATACTTGTAGGACATCTGACACAAGTATGTAAGTTGCAGCATTTACATGATAATGGTATCATGCATGTGTTTTCACTGCCTCTCAGTGGATGCCTGCCCAAACTACTTATTCATTTTTAATCTTCCTTCCAATATTTGCATGTGGAGAAAGAAAAGGAAACTGAGATGAATTAAGTGAAATATGTTAGTACCATTTTATAATAATTGCTATCTCAACTGATTTCAATGAAAACATTTATAATAAAACAGAACAGCAGCTACAAGCTTATTCATTGAACAGAATGATGTCTGGTATTATTTTCTCATAAACCACTTGGTGGCAGCAAACACTAAAATTTGATTCTTACCTGCAGAGAGTGTTCACTTCCTGTTCTAAGTTCTTCAAGTTGCTGTAACTGCCAAGGAGATAAGCTGTATGACTCCTCAGAAGGCCTGGATTCTGGAGGATTTGTACGAAATTGTTCTGTAAGCCACCTCTGAGTCCTTTCAGAAGATTGAATGGAAACCTGGGATGGGACTGCAGCCTGTGGTTCCAAAGTTATATATTCTTGATGAAAAGCTTCAGAGTTTAATGGAGCAGGCTTGCTTTCAGGTAAGGCACTATAGGTCATATCTAAGGCATGTCTCCTGTTTGAGACATCAGGAACCCGCCAATCTTCTTTGCTGCAACTTTCAAATTTGTATTTGCAGTTCAAAGTAGAATTCTTTTTCTTCCCATTTTCTCTGTCCTCAGACTTTAATAGTTCCATACTATTGTACAAGCAATTTGACCCACTTGTTCTTAATTGTGGTGAAACAGTCTTGTCTCTTCCATTTGTATCTAAGTTGGTCCTGCATTCTGCTGAATAAACATCCTGATCCTGGTTACAACTAAGAGGTGTGCTGAGTTTGGACAATGATGACCACTTCCTTACAGGCCTCAAATCTTTCATATCAAGAGAGCTGTCCAACATGCCCTGATGCCTGCTTTGAGCAGTTCTCAAAAGGCTTGTGCTCCACTTTGCAGAGTTGGACTTGAGAGGATCCCTATGTTTTGAAAGCGAAGTGTTGATATGAGATGGCATTACATGGGCAGTGGGAATTGAGACCAACGAGCGGCTGGGCTTAAACGAGGAAGTACCACTTGATGTGGAATGATCTGGGAAGAAAGATGTTCATCATGTGAGTTCTTGTGAAATAGCCAGTCTTAATGGGAATAACACAAACAAATAGGTTTAAATTATGTAAAATATACATTTAATGTAGTGGCAAGAGAGATTGCATTGTATCATGGCACAAATGACTCAAATGATCTATTAATGTTATTTTGCATCATACAACAAAATTATGCAGGTGTTTTATTCAAGTCATTTGCATCATGGAATATAAGTGACATCACTATGATTTTTAAGACTATACATTTAAGACTTTTTTTCTACAAAGATACATATGGAGATTTGGCAACAACTGCTATGAATTCTACATAATCACTAGCAAGCAACCTTGCTGAAATACACACCTGTCTCTGAATGGGCTCCTCCTACAGAGAGTTATACAGTACTAATCAAATGTTTACCAAGAAAGCTTCTTTCTCTTCTAACAAGCCAGTTTCAGACTAGGATTTTACTAGGACTATATACACACACACACACACACAAGTTTTTAATAATAATAACTGGGTGCAATTCTCTGATTGTCTTTGCAAAAAGAACTGAACTGAAGCAAATAGATTTTGTATATTATTCATTTTGTATGAACATGGACTATGAGAACAGCTATTTTTTATTTTATTTTATTGAATTCATCCTTTTACTTCCTGTTATTAAATGTTTGGAGAATGATTATGGTTTTTCTCTTTAAAAGGAAGTATAAGACTTACTGCATACAATCCACACAATTATAACGTGTATTCATACTTAATTCCTTATAGGAAATCAATTTATTTTAGCAGGTCTTACAGTTGACATATAAATACAAGAATAAGGCCTGACAGAATTTGTAGCAGAGATGTGGAAAAGAAAAACAATTATACACCCAAACTACAGAGATCAATTGCATGCCAGGAAACAGAAATTATATCAATTATTTTGTTGTTTGGTTGGTTTATGAAGTTCGATAATGAGAAAGTAGAAAACTTTAAAAGAACACTGTTGCTTTTTAGTAATATTCAGTTTGAGATCTATTCTAAAAAATAATTGTAAGTAACTAAATAGGAAGAAATTGCACTTGATAAGTAAAACATAAACATTAGGTGACATGTAAATGCTATTTTTCCTCTCTTTATGATATTCAAAAATTAAAAGCTAATATCATTATAAGAAATGTTCAAATACACAGACAACATAGATACCCAATAAGATGGGGCCAAAAAGGTAAGGATCCTTCCAATGTTTGGTATGTCTGTCCCCTTTGTTGCAACAATCCCTACAACATCGTATGAATCTCTCCAAATTCGATTGCAGAAAATACGACTTCAGCAACAGAGTGGTCAATGTCTGGAATGTACTACCTGACACTGTTTCTTCCCCAAACCCCCAAACCTTTAACCTTAGACTGTCTACCGTTGACCTCACCTCATTCCTAAGAGGTCTGTAAGGGGTGTGCATAAGCTCACCAACGTGCCTACTGTCGTCCCTGTCCTAATGTCGCCATGTAACCATGTCATATATTTATAACCATGTTTATACATTTTATGTATTTCTGTAATGTTATATATGCTTGACAAAATAAATAAATAAATAAATAATCTCCCCAGTTCTCAGAAAGAGATCTCTATGGGGAAGAGGAGGCTGCAGAAGAAAGGAGGGTGTGAAAAGATTCTATTGTGTTCATAAAACAGGAGGCCAAATCAAAGGCTATACCTGGAAAAACCCAGAATGTTGCAATGGCATGACAACTGTCCTCTCATTCTGGCTCCGTTCTCAATCTGAAATATCAGAAGGCTTACAGAAAATCCCAATGTGCCAATGTTCCTAGACAAATAAGCAAGTTAAAATTAACATAGGTGAGACAGAGGCAGCTCTCCCATGCCAAGCAACTGCTGCTTTGCATCAAAGTCTGCAGAGATGCAAAAATAAACAGCTAATCCTGGCATTAGAACCTCCTACATTACACAGCTCAACCTCCCCCCACGCTGCTGCTCACGTTGCTATTATATAGGAGACTTTTTTAAAGTCTTACCATTTAGTCTTATCATCACATTTCTGGTTTTCTGAAATAGAGAAACAAGTGAAACGTTCTTTCATGTTACTGCAATTTCTCTAGAATAGTATTCCACTCTCTGGGTAAAGAATCAGCCACAGAAATCCTTGGAAATCACAGAGACATGATAGGTAGCGATCCCCAAAGATCAGCCTTGAATTTCATTACATATGAAACCTCTCATATTGCATTTCATGGATATATATTTTAACCAATGTAGCCAAAGACATTGTTAATTATAAAATATCTGAACTAATTCAAGTACTGTATATTTAAATGTTATACTAAATATACTCAGAAATACTTCTGAATATTTTCCTGCTCATCCATTCTGAGCATTTTAAATTTGAATAATATGTTAGAAACATCTTTCCCATCCCAGCTACATTACAGAGAACAGAAGATTAAATGACCAATATATGAATATCTAATCAGCTATAAATTCACTGGGGCTTATACTCAAGTAACTGTGCAATGGGATTAAGTGGAAATAAACCTGTGAAGTCTCAGCAGATGGCAGAATTTGGCATCAGTTTGTCTGGACTTAGAAAGACATGGGCAGGAGATCATCAAGGAATACCAGGGTTGTAGGCTACGTATGGAAGACAACAAAAATATCTTAGAACCTGACAGTGGCAGACCAGAGGTGGGTTCCGAATCTTCTTACTGCCGGTTCGCTCAGGGTCGCACCTCGAGCACATGCGTGGCAGTCAAAAACTAGCTTCTGTGCATGCACAGAAGCAAACGTTAGCAAAAATCCAAGATGGCGGCGGCCACGGAGCCACCAACAGAACTGGCTCCGTGACGTCACCACGCAGTTACTACCTACTCCATAGAACCGGATATAACTGGTAGGAACCCACCTCTGTGGCAGATTATTTATGTACTACCATGAAGAAAACTACATAGACTTGTGAAGCAACTAGGAATCAAGCTCAAGGTTTTTACCAATGCTTAATAGCAACCGCATTCAGTTTCCTGTGGATATTGTTAGAGGAACAGTCACGGTAGATTAGCTCTGAATACAAATTAACTCCTCCTCCCCCTTCTGCCTTCAACAGTTTCTTCTTCAACTGTGATTCAATGAAAAGGCAGCTTGCACTCTGATGGGTTCTGCACAGTATTCAGCTCTTCCAAAATCCCATGTTTTGAAATCTCTATTGATTGCTGGTTCCACCAATTAAATAGAGTGAAAAGCAGGAGTTAATCTAATTAAACAGAGATGATCATTTTCTACTGTATAACCAGGAGTTATGATAACTGCTGGAACATATATAATTTTACCAAATCATTTGCACTGTTCAGGTGTTCAGTTGCAATTTTTCTTATCCACAATTAAATGAATGTGTACAATGGCTGTTTTCACCATCAACAACACTGAAGAAAAGGTGCCAAAAGTATTTCTATTCAGGGAGTTGTGTATCAACATGACTTAATGACACCTCTGTGGTTTCCTTTAAATATTTAGTTACAAAATTTTATTTCATTATAAAGTAATCTCTTAGAAGTATAGTAAGCAAATAATTTAGTTCCTAAAAGAAATGTCACTACAATGTTTAAAGCATTACAGATTTTTCTTCTTGATGAGGCTATGAAGGCAACGCGGGGGTGGCTTACAAAACAACTTATTCAAGTAAATCCTTTCTTCTTCTTTCATACAATTTCTATCTGCACCCAAAAGCAGAATATTGTATTTTTCTAACCAGCAGCCAAATTCAATATCTTAATGTTTTATTATAGAGCTATAATGAAAAAAATGTAAGTAGGTCTCTATTTTTCACTGAACAAGCCAACAATAGGCTCAATTGCATTAAGATGCAACTGCTCTGCTGCGTTCCTGGCTAAAAAAGAGAGACTTACACAACAGAAGTTGCCATAGTACTGCAAATACAAAGCCAAGATACGTGCAGTTTGCTAGCAACCTACTTAATTGGTTAAACTGGCTATTTGCACAGAAGCTGCCTTACCAGATCAAGTCATAGCCCCATCAAATTCACCATTCAATTTCCAACAGACCAGATGCCAGATACCATCAAGAAGCCCAACAATGAAGGCTACAACCTTCCAGGACCAGGAATACATTATTTCCATTACCGAAAACAGAGAACCATTAAAAGCCTATGGGCAATGAATTTTTCCACTCACCTTTAAATTCAATAGCTATCATCACTGGGTATCAATTATAGACCAATTCAAGACTTACCCCAGAGGATTAAATAAATGATAAATGGGGTTTAAAAAATATATACCAGGAACGTCTCACATATAATCACAACTATTGTTACAGCTGTAAATGTAATAAAAAGTCCTTGCAGGAAAAATCCTAGAAATATAGTGTTACTATTTGTATTATTTGAGATATCTCATTTATAGATATTTCCTTATATATTTGAAGGCAGATCTTCTAATGCTTTATTTCTGCCTATAGCACTGGAAGGAAATGTATATACATTGATGCAATGCCTATGACTGCAGATTAATCAGGTTAAATAGGAAACAAAAACCTGAACAGGCTACCTAAAAACTTTTTTTTTTTGGTACAAGCTCACTGCCGTATTAAAAAAAATTGTCTGGTGAAAGAAACTGATTTCTATTCTATTGAAATTGAAATATCTGGAGATAAAATATTTTTTTGAATAGAATCCAAACGTGCAGCATGGTATGTTATAACAACATGATACTAAAGTACAAGACATTTATCACCTACAGGTTATATATAGAAAAAAATATTTCTCGCTAAAGTATTTAAAGAAATTAGAATAATTTCTCTAGCTAAGTGGTTTAAATATCGCCTTATCAAGACTTAAAAGAACAGACAGTTTTGCATTTTAAGGCAGGAAGTATAAATAGGATATACTGAGGCAGGAAATATAATATACCAATGCTCAAACTGTTACTTAAACTGTTGATACAATATAACTTACATATTTTTCTATGCCTTTTTATAATAGAGATAGTCCTTAACTTACAACCATAATTGACTCTGGCAATTATAGTCGTAAATTCTGACAGTCATAAAGCAGGTCATCATGTGAACGGAAAATTTTACAACTTTCTTTGCAGCAGGTTATTAAGCAAATGTAGCAGTCATTAAGTGACTCTGGTGGTTGTTAACACCACAGTCATTAAGGAAACCCATTGTTCGCTATATGTGGGTTGGGTTTTTCCTCCAGAAACCTTAAGCAAACATTGGTTTCTGGGGAAAAATGTACCGTAAATCATGGTGATGTAACCATTGGACACTGCAAATGGCTATAAATGCAGGCCAGTTGCCAAGCATAAAAAATGCAGTCATATGACTGTGGGGGGAGGGGGAGAATACCTTGTAACTTTGAAACCAAGTCATAAATAGATCTTGAGCGGACGGGTCTGTTGTAACATTGAATAGTTGCTAACTGAATGGTCATAAATCAAGGGCTTTCTGTATTCCTATAGCCTAAAAGTACAACCTGAGACTTATCAGATACCTATTGGCTTAAAAACCAATATTCTGGAGCCAGCAAAGATTCTAAAGATCATTGAATCATAGAATCAAAGGACTGAAAGGAGTTTGGGAGGTCTTCTAGTTCAACTACCTGCCCAATGCAGGAGACCTTATTCAATCGAGGACAAATGGCTGTCCAATCTTTTTTTGAAGACCTCCAGCGATGGAGAACCCACAACTCCAAGAGACAAGCTGTTCCACTGAGTCATTGTTCTGTCAAGAAATGTCTCCTTAGCTCTGGGTTAGCGCTCTCTTTAATGAGTTTCTACCTATTACTTCTTGTCCTGCCGTCAGATGCTTTGGATAATAGGTCAACCCCCCTCTTCTCCGTGACAGCACTTCAAGTGCCGAAGACTGCTGTCATATCACCCCAAATCCTTTTCTTTTTTATCCTAATCCTTTTCTTCTTTTAGCCTCCAGACCCCTTATCATCTTTGTTCCTCTTCTTTGCACTCTTTCTAGGGCCTCAGCATCTTTTTTTGTATCTTGACAACCAGAACTGGATGCAGGATTCCAAGTGTGGTCTCATGAGTGTAGTATAAAGCAGTACTTTCACTTCTCATTATCATGATGCTTCCCTCTATTGATGCAGACTGCTGAAGAACAATGCTGGCTCATATTTAAGAGGTGGTCCATTACAACACCAAGATCCTTCTCACAGTTACTTTGTTGAGCCTGGTATTTCATATTCCAGGGGTCCCCAACCTGTTGGCTACTGGCCACATGAATGGCTGGCCAGTTGCATGTGTATGCACACACCCCACTCATGTTAGCATTGCTGCAAGTGTCGCGTGAGTGCTCACGGCCTCATTTGCATCCACGTGCTGCCCTATTTGTGTCATGATCATAGCCCCATTTGAGTCATGCTCGTGGCAAGCATCGCGCGGGCGTTCATGGCCCCATTTGTGTCATGCTCACGGACCCATTTGCGCCGCGCTCACACTCAGCCCTGTTTGTGTATGTGTTCGCAGCATCGTTCGCTGTGCTCATGCACATGTAAAGGCTCATGGCCCTCCCCCCCTAGAAAGGTTGGAGAACACTAGCCTATTCTATACCTATGCATTTGGTTTTTCCTGCCTAAATGCAGGATCTCACTTTTCTCTCCACTGAACTGCATCTTGTTGGATAGTCCAATCATATATTTCATAACCAGCAGTACCAAATGTTTATTATATGTAAATGTATATTCTTTTACTCTGCTATATAATTTACATACCCTAAAAACTGTAGAAAAAGAATATGTGGCCATAAATATTTTTAAAGCACAGCCTGTTTTAATGGATAGGGCTACAGTGTCAACTACAACCAAATTCTAACAACCCCCACAATTAGATTTTGGTAAAAATTATTTTAAATGAAAAATGTAATAATAGCTACATTTTGTGATATATCTACAGTAACTATTTAAGCAAAAGTAGCTTACAGGAAAGAGAACTGATAATAACTACCATGACCAATACGGGAAGGGGCTTTCCCCCCCCCCCAGCTTTTGATCTCCAAACTAAAAGAAAAACTGACTTGGAGTGGTACTTTTTCAATCAACGTAAGATGCTCTCAATTCAAATCTGTAGAGGTTATCTTACTGTTAAGTTTCCTGACACATTCTCATCCTGTCTCCATTGACCTTCTCCCTTGCTATAAATCACAATTAATCCAAGACCTTGGGTCTTGTGGCTGGCTCGTCAGCAATATGGAATTCAGGTTGGCAAGCGTGCAGGTTCATTCAGTTTTATCCTTGATTTTTTCCCACTTACTACATCTTCTAATTTAAGTAAATGTAAAAAGGCCATATATAATAAAAATGTCTGGTCATCTGAAATGAAGGTCAAAGCTAAACAAAAGGATTTTATTTTTAATCCTACTCAATGTTATCTGCTCATCCCTCTGCCAGTATTCCTCCACATAGTTTCATATGAACCTATCCTTGCTTTGTTATCACCTATTTTAACTGTATAAAGGATGATGGACATTTTTAAATAAATTTTATATAAAATTCAGAGTCAGGTTTCATAAGAAATATTACGCACACAAAATACAATAAATGTTCACATGGAAATTGTCTGTAGAAATCTTTCTTAATTAACAAACCTAGATATTGCATCTAATATCTTGACTTGTTCCAACTACAGTTTCCCTCAGATAATATTTGGACATAGCTGCAGATAAATTGGAAGCAACTGTTCTAAGTTCTAATTTCATTAGATGGCAAAAGGGCATTTAAAATTGTTCAGACTGAATTCATAAGATCTATTTTAAGAACATATGTGTTTCCGTTATCTTCTGTTCATTGGAACATAACTTGGTGGCTTCGTCCTGCAACATTACTTTGAGGCATTCAGCAAGGATATACCTTGTTTTTTGTGGGGGGGTTTTTCTTTAAATTTTCAATTTGATTTTCAAACCATGGCTTATTTGATTAGACAGGTTTCAAATATTAAAGGTGGGGTGGAAATTGATACTGAATGTTATATTTTTCTATATGCTGATGATATTATAATATACAGTAAGCTTAGTATAGACAGCTAAGTTATTATTAACAGAGGTGGGTTCCTACCGGTTCGAACCGATTCTATGGAACCGTTAGTAACTTTGTGGCCTGGGTCGCTGGAACCAGCAGTGACCCAGGCCTGCCACGCCCCCCGAGCCGGTTATCTTGGCGGTGCCATAGGTGGCGCCATCTTGTTTTTTGCTTCTGCACATGCACAGCTTTTTTTTAGTACTGCACATGTGCGTCCGCGCAGCACATCCCTGAGAGAACCGGCAATAGCAGGATCCAGAACCCATCCCTGATTACTAACGCTTGTTGAAGTGATACAGCAATATGGTTTATATTCTGGCTATAGTTAGCTAATTTAAAGGAACTAAAATCCCCAGGACCAATAAATTATACTCTAGAATTCTGAAAGAATTAGAGAATTATGGACAGTATATGGGGTAGGTCAACTATGGTCACTATTGACCCAATTAATGGTCCTGGAATATCCAATAAGAAAAACTGGGCAACTAAGTGGACAGATATTAGTGTCAGAATTCATTTTAAATCAGGCATAAAATATAAATATACTGTGTTTCCCTGAGAATAAGATACCCCTTTTTAATAAGCCCAGGTGGGATTTTGAGCGCATCCCCCAGAAATAAGCCAAACCCCCCCAAAAAATAAGCTTTTCCAAATATATTTTTTCAATCATGTTTTATTTTATTTTTATCCCCCCAACTCCCCACACACAGCTTACAACATCAGTTGTCAGAGTA
>JANHFT010010290.1:75589-92308 GCA_032467955.1 Pseudoxenodon macrops | reverse complement strand
ACTACAATAATAAAAAACAATACAAACTGAAAAAAGGAAAAATAAAGATAATAAAAGGAAGGGAAAACTAAGACAGCGACTTCCCACCTTCATTTCAACACTATGAACAGTTTCACTATCTCGTCACTTTCTTTCATTAACTTCTAATAATAAATAATAAATAATAAATAAATAATAAAACTTCTCATCCCATAACTCAACATGACCATAAATGAACCCAGAATTATAGTTTTAAGACCTGTCGGTTATTAAGCCTGATTTTACAGCCTTTTTGTAGCAGTCATTAAGCAAATGTGGTAGTCATAAAGCTGTGGTTGTTAAGCGAATCCATTTTCCACAATGTGCATTTTTTGTACAAGTAAATGCTGGTTTCCAACAAAACCCACTGCAAATTGCGGTCATATGACTGCGGGATGTTACATAAATATGCATAAAACAGCCATAAATATGGGCCAGTTGCTATGCGCCCAAACTGTGACTAAATGACTACAAGAATGATGGATGCAGCTATTAGAACTTTAAATTTGGGTCATAAATAACCCTGGGGACTCCCATCTTAACTTCGAACAGTGACTAACTGACTGGTCATAAGTCAAGGACTACCTGTATAGGTAAGTCCGATAAACAACATATTTCCCATTTCAGGTGTCAGCAAAAATTCAAGAGTTCTAAAATAATTGCATTAGTCAAAACTCATTTCATATCTCAACTCTTAACTGTAAGCAAATCAATGACACATCTTTTCCAGTACAGATGTCAGGAAGTTCAGAATGAATTCCCCACAATAGCACCAACTTTATATTCAAATAAACCAACTGTATATTCATCTCTTTTATATAAAACATCCTTGCTTTAGTTTATTTGAATTATCATTATCCATTGTCTCAAATTTCTTTAAAACTTTAAGAAGCCTCTTTTGTAAATTATTCTAATAACAATCTTAAATTGGCATTGTATGTCCTTCTTAAATTTTAGAGCTTCAAGCAATTTATTATTATAAGTTGTTTATCTTATGTCTCCAATATCAGAAATAATTTCTCCTTCACACAAAAATGCATTTGTTAATTTCAAACTTTTAATATTCAAAATCCAATATCCCAATGTTTTCTGAATCCTTAATCCATGTAATACTTTCAACCAATGTCTTGCTTTTAGCTGTTTATTACGGTATGAATTTTTAAAGTTTATAAAGATACAATTTTATTTTCTTCTATTAAGGCACTCAGCCTTGACGTTTTGAGGGTATCTAATTTCTTTAAAGAAATTAATAGACTAATTCCAAAGGTGATTAGCAAAGGAAGTGTGAACTTAGTGTCTTTCAAAGGATCTGACTGTAGTGGTTGCAGCAAGAATGGCAAATTCTCTCATTCCAGTTCTCCTACCTTCTGGACAAGCAACCATATGGAGCACAATGTAGGCAATGTCACAATTTCTCTTTCTCCAGAGACTGTTAAAGGAATCCATTTACTCTTTGGGGCTCCTTGTACTTAGCACTATTCATCAATTCTCTTCAGTCATCTATTTCTTTCCTGAAAATTCTCTATTCAACTTATATTAAACAAATATTTCAATGTATATTTCACTGTACTTCCAAATTTATTTCTCCTTGGTATTTTCATTCAATACATGCTCCTAGTAATCCAAGTACTTATGGGTGGCGAGTACAACTTATTAACTCAAGGACCAAAAAACCTCATGTATACTGTATTTTCCGGACTATAAGATGCACCAGAGTATAAGATGCACCAAGATTTCGAAGAGGTAAACAAGAAAAAAAAGTTTTTGCCCTCCCTGGCCCCCAGGAAGACTTACTCATTTTCTTTTGACCCCCGAAATAAGCGCTTGGCCTTATTTTCGGGGAGGTCTTATTATTTTGAGGTGCAGGAGGCAACGAGCGTGGTCACTTCATGGCTGCCGTTCATCAGCTGTTTGCCTTTGAGGCCGTGCACACACTTCCAGCCATGCTTCCCAGGACTCTGCACCATGCTGTCATCTCGGTCACGCCACTGCGATCGGATGTCCAGTCGCCATCTCCCTGTTCTTCACTAGTGGCTTTTGCTGCTTTTGATTTCTTCTCTTACTTTTCTCTTACTTTATTCTCACCAATCCAGTGGTTTACTACAGAAACAGAAATCTGACCTACAGATGTTTCTTATTTCTACTTTACTTCATAAAAATAATTCATTAATGCATTCTTGCAAAGACGGCTCACCTCTCCATCTTCCTGCACTCTTCAACCCAGTTTTTTATTATTTGATTATCAGCCACTCAAAACTTTGATTATTGCATTGGGAAATTCTTTAATTATTTTACCTGGCTTAGGTAAAGGATGGAAGAGGATGAAATAAGGTAACTTATTTCAGGGAGAGGGGGAGAGAGTACTGCTTCTTCATTACTGTTCATTATTATTTCTGCATCACATTATTGCCAATTCACACTAAAACAGCAAGACCAGAACAAATGCATATCACCTAACCTTTTATGTATTATTAAAGAGGTAGAACAGGAAGAAGCCATTTTCCAGCAGTCATTACATTGTGTAGTAATGTACACATGGAATAGTAGGTTATTAAACTGACATTAGAGCTAAATGTATACATCATCTTCATGTAACCCATTACTTTAATAATGAAGTAAACTTAAGTGACAGAGAGTAGGTTTATATACCATTCTATAAGAGTAAGATTACGGTATTACCTTGCTGTTATAGACATAAAAACAGAGATGGGAGGTAGTTTAAGTGTCCCACTACAAGGCAAGGTCTTATTTCTGATGACATGAATTCTGTTCATGGAAATGCAGTTCAAATTCAGACAATTACTATATCTAACAGTTCATTTATAGCAAAAATCAGATTTGTAGTATTAGTGGAAAGAAGATTCCACTACAAAAGACACTTCGAAGAATGAAGTTATATTGTTAGAATAGAAGCATAAATGGTGTAACCCCTCAGTTGCTAGTAGTCCTTGTCTTATCATTATGTTATACAATTATGATAGAGACAGTTTTCCCTTTATTAAAGATGAACTTGCATATTCCCTATTATTTACTTGCACATCAGTGGTTCCCAAAATGGGTGGTATTGCCTCCTGGGGGGCAATGGCATGACTTAGTGGGGCACTAAGAGGCAAGGGGGGCAGCAGGGAGGCACTAAGAGGTAAGGTGGGGTGGCAGTGGGTGCTAAGAGGCAAGGGGGAGGCAGAGGAGTGCTGGAGGTGGGCCCCTCGGAGGGCGCAATTTGGCTGGGGCTCTGTCGGCCGCCAGTGAGCTGAGCACTTCTGGTTCTGGCTCGACTCGCCCCATCACCTCCTGCACCTGCGTGTACCGTACGCTGGCAGCTAGCTGCTAGCTCTCTTTCCCGCAGCCCTGCCATGCTTCCCTGCCTTCAATGCGGTCTTCCTGGTGGTCTCCCATGCCCACTTGCCTTCCGAGGTCGGCATCCAGCCCGGCATGGCTACTGGGATAGGCGGGTGGGCCTCTGTAGAAATGCAGAGACTGTGCTGGGGCTGAGAGGGGCGGTGGTGATGCTCCAGGAGGGTAAGTGGATGTCCCGGGACTGCTGCACATGCGCCCGCCCCATTTCTGCAAAGACAGAGTTTCCCCCCAGGGCGATCCAAAGAGGGGAGGGGGATGCTGCAGAAAAGGCCTCCTTCCACCCGGACCAGTGTGCCTCCCATGCCGACTCCGCAGAGCTTGGGGCTCTGAAGCTGCCCTCTGGCTTCCCACCTGGCCACCTGAATGATGTACAAATACGGTAACTTGGTCTTCTCCAAGATGAAGAGCCGCCGCCGAAGGGACAGCGCCACTATTTATAGGGAGGCTGTGGACTGAAAACGTTTGGAGACCACTGTTCTAACTGACAGAAATATCTAGCTTGGGGAGAAAAATAAATGTAAACATTAGCATGAGCAATCTCTCTTTTAGTAAATTTAGAATTCTGTCAGATTTATTTGGCCAGTATCAACCACTAGTAATTATTACAAAGCTTTGGCAGTCCTTGTTTAAGGATATACATGTGGTCCTGTTGACACTGCTAAATGAGAATTATCATCAGACCTTGTAATTGTGGCTGTCGCAACGACTCATGGTGATGTGACCACAATTCTGGCACTTGGCAACTGACTCCCAAGAAGGATAGTTACAATGTCCAGCAATCATCATTTGCAACCTTCACTGCTAGCTTGCAACAAGCAAAGTCAAAGGAAGTCGCAAATAGCGATCATAGGACATAATGTTTAAAAATTGCTCAGTATTCACTTAACGACAGCACCTCCAGAAATGCTGCCATATGTCAGTGCAATCACATGACATTGCACTTTACAACTACCATATATTGCTTAGCAATAAAATTGCTGATCCCAAGTACCATTGTTAAATGAAGACTACCTGAATCTTTCTTATCGCTAGACCACAAACCTGACACTATAATGTTTATTTCTTCTGATAAAAATGCAGGACCAAGATAAATTTCCTTTTAGGAAGGAAACCCCTTTTTCAGCCATGTTAGTGGGTGAACAATATATTCTTTACTGAATAAAGCATTACAAATTTCATATCATCCTAAAGTTCAAGACATATGCCTATGTTTTCTTCCTTAACTTAATAAAGAACTATCTCCCCTTCTGCTAAATGGACAAGAGACTAGAAGGCTTCATCACACTAATTCACTTTGTTCTCAGACATCAAGTCAATAAAGTATACTGGTACATTTTAGCAGTTTCACTGATTTACTGTATTTTTTGGACTATAAGATACACTGGAGTGTAAGATGCACCACGATTTTCAAGAGATAAACCAAAAAAGGGGGGTTTGCCCTCCCCAGCCCCCAGGAGCACTCTGCAGGCCTCCCAGACCCTCTGCACACCCCATTTTTTGCGAAAAACAGACCCATTTTTGCGACAAATGCCCCATTTTTGCTTGTTTTTGCCCTCCTCAGCCCCCAGGATCACTCTACAGACCTCCCAGACCCCCTGCATGCCCTATTTTGTATGAAAAATGGGCCCATTTTTGCAAAAAAAAAATGTCTGTTTTTTGCTCATTTTTGCTCTCCCCAGTTGCTAGGATCTCTACAGGCCTCCCAGATCCTCTGCACACCCCATTTTTTGCAAAAAAATGGGCTCGCTTTCATGAAAAAAATGCCTGTTTTTGCCCTCCCCAGCCCCAAGAGCACTTTGCAGGCCTCCCAAACCCTCTGTGCATCCCATTTTTGCAACATTTCCACCCTCTTTTAGGGGGGAAAAGTGCATCTTATACTCTGAAAAGTACGGTAATGTCTTTTGGCAAGTTAGGAATTGGATACAGCACTCTTTGCAGCACAGCGATTGAATGCAGGTGGCAATGTATGTAGAACGACTGAATAACTTAGTGCAGTGTTAACTTTTATAGATGGAAATACCATTCCTAGACAGTTCTATAGCAGATTCCCATACGAAGTACGGTAGATGGATTTGTTTAGAGATGTGTACCAATACAACAGATTCCTTTATCCACCAGTAGCTAGTAGTAAAATGTTAAAAGTGCTTATCCTCTTCTAGGGTATAAATAGGCTGGTTGGTTATTAGATCTCTAGTATATCTAATTTTAGAAAAATAAGGTATGACCAGCTTGTTTCAAATAACACTCCCCAGTTTGAGACAGTTTTAGATAGAATGTTTTCTTGTGACCTCTGGAAATACAAAGAGTGAATCCATCCATAAAGCCATCTTATCTATACAAAACACATAGATTAGCTCTTACAGATGATACCAACCATTATTGCCAGGTGTAGAGTTGGAGGCAATCCAAGCTCAGGTATTATATGATATGTACAGGGGCTTCAACCTGTGTAAAAGAAATTCCTGGAACATTGCTTTCACTCTGGAGAACTATGGCCCCCACAGATATTATAGCGCTATTAGCATGGGATCTCATTTATTTTATTTTGCAGGTCACCATCAGTAACATGGGAGAGGTAGAAACATGTATACCATATGAAAGGGGGAGGGAGATAGGGCAGAACTACGCTGAATAATTTGTTTCTGCCTTTTACCTTTGCAACCAGAAGAATTGTGGCATTTGTTGTTCATATTAATACAAGTCAACTTGAAATACCTCCTATTACTGTGATCTATTGGAAGATTTCCAAAATATGTGTCTTTCTATCTACTTCTATGTTAAACAAGCAACAGAACATTGCACTTTTTACTTCATGCTGAATGCTAACCATTTGTTAAACTTTTCATTCCCATTCACGCCTTATTTTCATTATATACCACTCTTACCAAATTCAAATCAGCCACCATTTGTATACTCATCCAAAACATTACAAGTAGTCCTCAACTTACAACCACAATTGAGCCCAAAATTTATGTTGCTTAGCAAGACATTGTTAAGTGAGTTTTGTCCCATTTTACGACATTTCTTGCCACAGTTGTTAAGTGTATCATTGTAGTGGTTAAGTTAGTAACATGATTGTTAAGTGAATCTGGCTTCCCCATTGACTTTGCCTGTCAGAAGTTCACAAAAGGTGATCATGTGAACCATAATTGAGTCAGTTGCCAAGTGTTTACGTGCCATAGTCACATGACTATGGGGATACTGCAGCTGTCGTGTGAAAAATTGTCATAAATCACTTTTTTTCAGTGCCACTGTAACTTTGAACGGTCAATAAATGAACTTTTGTAAATAGAGGACTACCTGTACATAGTTCCATTCATTTTATACCTTTTCTCTAAATCAACAAATAAACTTTCTTATTCACATTCATAGATTTCTCAGTGGTTTGCTGAAGAAAAATTTGACCTATGCATATTCTGCATGGAATAAAATCATACTGAGCTTCCCAAATGTTGTTGCCTTGTGTAACCATTTGATAAGAATTGTAGCAAACATCTTCCCCGGCATAACTAACAAACTAATTCTCCAATATTGTTTTTGCACTCACTACTTGTATTTTTTCTTTGTAATAGGGGTATAATTAATGGATTTTTCTAATCAGGCACAGTTGCAGACTTCACATGAATTAAATAAATGACATATAAATGCGTCTATAAGTCACATCCATATTTTAACATTTCACCAATTTCACTACCTATACCGCAACTTTTATCATTTTACTTCAACATTTTTACAGCATTTATGTCTTTTCCATCTCTTTTCATAGATGTTAACATTCATTGTATTCATTTCAATCTGACTCTTCAACATAACTCCAGCATTCCCACAGAAAACTCTAAAATACACTTTCCTGCATTCTCTTGATGAAGTTTCCTCCCAAATTATTCTATCACTTTCATTTTTAATTCCGCTCACTCTACTGGAGAATCGTTGCTAAACTCTCTTCACCTATTTCCAAAACAAATATATCTACTATTACAATTGCTCTACATATTCTCTGCTTTTGTTGATCTTAAACTATTTTATCCTTTGACATTATTCAGATCTCTCTATCTGTCTATGTATGTCTGTGTGCATGCATGTGCATGTGCTTGTATATAAAATACAATTTTTGTCATCCTTGATTTTTGAACAACAATTCTCTTTTATGTGTATTTTTTCTTACCAATAGCTTTTTCAACTTAATTCCAGAAAGCAACTTTTGCCCTGCCCTTACTTTTTCATAGTTCCCATTAGCCTAATGCCACACACATCTGCAGCACTTTGTAATCTAAATATTTTATTTTATTTCAAACAACTTCCACATCACCTTTTCTTACTCACACTTTCCATCATTCTTTTGGGAAATGAATGTATCTTGCTAAGATTTTTATTTTCAGCCACAATGAAGTCTCAGAAAAATCCCTCTTCAATTCAAAGAGTTGCTGACAAGCACTATTTTGCCTTCAAATTCAAACCACTCTATAGCTCCATCTGATATGCACATCCAATTTTCACTTATGCATGTGTTGATGTAAAACTCATAGCCTTGGGAACATAGAAATATCTTGTGCAATTTCAGTTCATCTTTCTAACAATTTCCTCAATGTTTAATTTCAAGTTCACAATAATAAAATACTAGAACTGTTTCAATTCCAAACTTTTCCAATAAACTACCCTTAAATAACATTCAAGAAATAAAGACTTGTTCTTCAAAAAACAACTATAACGTAATGTCTTTCTTACATCTGTATTCTGTCATGTATTTTATAAGCATACATCAATGGATACCTCCTATAGTACCTGTTAGGTTCCTTTTCCTTCTTATTCTAACTTAAAAAAAAGATAGAAATAAAAGACTCAAGCATGTTCTTTTGCTTCCCAGATTGTTTCTGGTTCCTATCCCATAAGAGCCCTAAAGATGTTAAAATGACAGGTGGTTGGATCCCTTCACTTCCCTTTGAAATGTTCACATCTATCAAGTAAGGGGAAAAAATGAAGCTTTTTTTAATAATTTAATTCTTACTTAACTGATGTTTTATGACAAAATCAGCCATACAACCTGTTTTAAATTTATATAACTATAATTTAAAATGAAAATAGTTTAAATGTAATGACTTTATAAAAAACCATCTTATGCTTGGTAATCCAGTATTTCTTAAATCGTGTCCCAAAGAATATCAGTATTCGCCAAACAATTTGGTATTGTTCCATGGTCACCTTCAAAAATACTAAAAATATTACTATTTGTTTGTTTTTTTACTTCATTTTCATGAAAGTGAATTTTTTTTGTACTCAGAACAAAGAAATAAAAATATTGGCAGAATGAACAATTCTTAAGTACTGTCATTTGACAGATGAAATTGTAATCTCATATATT
Source organism: Pseudoxenodon macrops (assembly GCA_032467955.1). NCBI lineage: Eukaryota > Metazoa > Chordata > Lepidosauria > Squamata > Pseudoxenodontidae > Pseudoxenodon > Pseudoxenodon macrops. The sequence goes on along the minus strand of JANHFT010010290.1, from coordinate 83,574 downwards.
TTATGAAGATCTATAACCTTTCCAAAATAAATATTGAAGTAATTTTTTAATTAAACTTTTTAAACAAATTTCAATCTAAAAATTGAAACATGCCTTTTTATGCAAGCTCATACCTATGTTGCATAATTTATGCTTTTACTTCATTTTTTAAAGAAGCAGTCATGTGTGTTCCACATACAAAAAAGATTGATGTTCTGTAATTTAAATTTGAAAAACATTAATTTAGAACAAAAAAGGAGTACTAACAAAAACTCTTTGTAGATACAGAAAATGTAATCCATATTACCTACCCAATCGCCATGACTGCCGAGTGTAAAAGGAACTGCACATCTGTACATCATAAGAATGCTAGGATGAGGAAGAGTGTTATTATCACTGGTATATGAAGTATGTCTTTTTATTACACTACATATAATCTACCTTAGCTTAAAACAGAAAACAAATTTAAATACCTTCAGTATTACAGTCTTCTGATACCTTTTGAAGAACAGTCACTATTACTCCCATTTTACAATTAGGAACCTGAAGCTGCAAGATAGTGATTCTCTTAGGGCCACCATGCTCAGCCATAGACTTAACAGGGAATTGAACCCTATGCGCCAGGGTTCTGAAACAAAAATAACATTAAAAATGTGATGATCTCTTTTTTGCTGCAAATATAAATACTTTTTCTATTGGCATAAAACATTACCATTAAAAAAAGAAATTTTGCAACATTCAACCAAAGAGTTACATGAATAACAAAAATATTATTCACAAAAACTAATCGATTGTGTTTGTCTTAGCTTGACTTTTAAATGGAAAAGTCAAATCAGATCTGGCAGCACAGTTAGCAAAAAATTACTGAGTCCTCAAACTACAGGAAAAATTAGTGTAGGAGAAATTCAACACAAAGTGCATATCCTTCATAAACTACAGTATGTGAGGACATTGTGTTTGTGTGCATTTCACTTTTCTTTTCAGCCATTTCTAATCAATTTAGAGTCATTTAACATGAAAATGTGTATCTATTGTCGTAAAAAAATTCTCTCCAACTGTACTCTTTGTATGTTTTTTCCAGTTGAGCCACGCTTTTGAAAAGTATTTTCCACTTGATGTGTTTCTCTGCATATTTTCCCCTAATATATAAATATGCAAAATATACTGAAAACTTGTAAAAAAGGGGGCTCACCACTATTTTCATTATCATTAAAAGAACCAGGAGGATAAATCAATCAGGATATGAAAATCACTTAAAGCAAGCTAAAGATGTTTCAGATCTTTTTCTGAATTTCTTTCAGTCTCCATCTCATGTAGAACTAAAAGTTGTTGTAGACTTAGTATTGAAACATGCCTTTTTATGCAAGCTCATACCTATGTTGCATAATTTATGCTTTTACTTCATTTTTTAAAGAAGCAGTCATGTGTGTTCCACATACAAAAAAGATTGATGTTCTGTAATTTAAATTTGAAAAACATTAATTTAGAACAAAAAAGGAGTACTAACAAAAACTCTTTGTAGATACAGAAAATGTAATCCATATTACCTACCCATGGTCAATATGAGCATTTGGTAACTAGCTCTAATTCTGCCTTGTTTGACCCATGGGATTATACTGGTCTCCAAGTCAGTGATAGTCCACTTCCAAGAATCAATAAATTCCAGTGTATTATTTCTTAACAAATCAATGAAATCTGAAATATAGTTTTCACTGTTATTACAGTTGATTTTAAAACTACAAATCAATCCTCCATAAAAGTAGACAACAAACTGGCAAGGCAGTTTATGAAAGGACAAATGTATTAAAAGCCTACATACAATTAAATGGAAGGAAATCTCAGAATTTAACTTATTCTGCTCAAGGAGAAAAGGTTAAAAAATGAAATGAAAAAATAGGAAGTGGTTGAACACAGAATATTTAGCCTTTGATAAAAGTGAAATGACAAAAGTGCTATTGAAATTTTTATGAGGATGGTTTATAGTAAAGGACACCACTGGAATTAAAATATAAGCTCGTATGCTTACATGTTTGACTCCTGAACCTCAGGTTACAAACCAAAGATAGGATTCTAAAGTTATGTGGAAGACAGAACAGTTGACACTGGAGACAAGTGCAGAAGCAGCCTTCCTCCTATTATAGACTATTAGTAACAAATGGGTTTTTCTTCAACAATGGGTATGAGACATCTGCTCCCCTATACAATAAATAAATGGATTCCCAAGCAATTAAGGGATATTTCTTAACATTTGAAACTGTATTGCTAGCATACACAGAAGTGATACAAAGAAGAAGTATTTCATATTGTATAGGTTGTATTTAATAAACAACCTACTTAAATCATGTCCAATATGATACAATTTGAAGCCAGTATTAGCTTTCAGGACCATAATCATGACAGTGCCATGTAATTGAGAAGATTGTCTTTGTTACTCCGTATTGCATAATAAATTTATTCATTACTCATTCGTAACAATACTGATTTTATGTTGTATTTTTACAAGATTTATTTATAATATCTAATTTACATAATTCTTATATCTAAATAGTGGGGGGAAATTGACCTTGGATATTCAACTTCCTCTTACTGAAAATGAAAGAAGATAATGAAGGTTGTAACTGAACATTAACAATGGATAAATACGAGCTGATTTCTTATTCCTTCTTTTCTGGTACGTTCTTAAAACTTCAAGTTCCATGTTAGATTTTGAGGTTTATTTTTTTGTTTGCTTGTACATTATGCAATTTTACACCTGCATTCCAGATTTTGTTTCTGCTAAACTATGGCAAATGTGAAACAGTGTAACACAATAGGTTCAAAACTAGACATATTTTGTAATCTAAACCTAATACTGCACATTCTACTAAAAACTCACTATCAATTTTTGTTCTTGCAAGGACACATCAGCATTCTTACAAGCCAGCATCTCCATCATATCCTCATCCCCCGCATCCATTCCACCCCCATAAAACAAAGAGGGCTCCAGTTATATTATCCAGGTATCTTCATCTATAAAGTCCGGTACATATTCAGCAGTTTTATGTTTTAAATAGTCATCCAATCCACAAAACCTCACAAAGCTCATAACAGATTGTGAACTCATCCTACTATTGAAATTTATATTATGACATTGTCAGTGAGGTTATCACTTTCATTACAAATTACCTGTTGCTAAGAAAAGTTATTGTTCAAGAAGCAGCAATTATTAGATATAACTAACGAACAGACTCAATTTATTATTTCAGTAGGAAACAATGATAAAAATGATAATATTTCTGGGAAATTTTGGGTCAAGGATATCTATTGGTGGCTAGCAGCTGTACTTAAAACTCATAGCACTCCTCATGTTTGAAAAAAAGGCATGTTCCTCATCCCAATTATTTCATGTATTGTGGCAGATTGGCTCAAAGGAACTGAACTGTTTTATATCTAATTTTTCCCTCAAATAAAAGCCTCTTAAAATCAATCACATATATTGCCTTTTATGAAGAGTCGTTAACTCAAATATATCATTACTTGGATGATAAAAAATGTGGGTTGGCTTTCACTACAGGAATGAATAGTAAATTAATAATCTCAGCAAAAAAAATCTATTATGAAAGCTAAGAAAGATGACAAAAAATAATTTCATTGTGGCATTTCTAACTTGAGGCACAAATGACCAGGCTCAAATTATATTTTGAACCTAGTTTTCTAAAAATGGCACTAATGCTCAGAAAGCTGGAAGGAAAGAGAAAAAGAGGACAACTAAAGGCAAAGCTAATGGACTCCGTTAAGTGGCAAGTGATTCATTGGAAGACCTGAGGGATCAAGTTAGTAATAGTGCATGGATACAATAATTAACAATCAACAACAACAATCAACAACAGTAGATATAATCCATCAAAAATCAACTACTACTATATTATTGGAAGTAATTTTCCTACAAAAGCCAGCTGAAATATTTTAAACAAATATACATTTCCCTCCTACAAACATATGTATTCATTATTTTCTATTGTTTGGTTAAATGATGCAGCAAGCTTTTACATAGATTGTCATGTTTTTCTCATTCAAGTTGAAGGCTTTGTAAAAATTGCTTCAGATTAAAAACATTGTAGTATTTATATGCCATTAAGCCACATCATATGGAACAATACATATGCAAATAAACATATAGTAGTCCTCCACCAAATGAAGTCAGCCCATTCTCAAAAAAGCCTCATTGTATGTATGCTTTTCTGAAAACTATTTTCAGTCTCTATTGGGACTGTAATACTAATCAAGATAATTAAATTGGTATATCGCCCATCAAAAGCAGAAATAGCACCCTCATTAAAAACAATCATGTTATTTACAAACAACATCTTATCTGCTGTATTGCTTCTCTGAACTCAAATAGCAGAGTAGGAGTCTTTGGCTTCTAGAGAAAAGAAATAATTAAGGAATTTTAAAATAGCACAAGCAGAGAGCAGTTGGGTCATTCATGGCTACTGATGTCATACGTAACTTGATAGTCACGCACCTCACACTACTATATCAGCCCTGCATGTTTAGTTGGGTAAAAGGAATATATTCTAAAATTTTCAAATGCTAGAAAAGCAACAGAAAAGAGACCTGGGAATCTTGTTCAACACTACATTTATCATGTGGGGGGGGAAATCATCTGAATCTGGAATGAATTATGTAATGCTTCACACAGCCAATTCATATTGCTTCTCAGAGGATGGTCACATCTCTGAACAGTGAGATCTAAAATATAATGGAATAAAAACTGAGTACATGTATTTAGGCTCACAAGTACCAAATTAGCAATCAGTCTTATCTTCACAGCTTTCAAAAGAGTTCAGAAATTTTCTTCAAAAACAATGAGATATCCAAATTAAAAACTGTCAAAAGATAAATTCAAAAGAGCGTGTGCTGCTGTATTTCATGACTTTTTAAAATATTTGGATAAAATATACCTCTGCCTAGATTATCAGTGGATTCATACACTGTGCTCAGGGAGAAGATAGCACTCCATCAATATATTTTTATTTTAATTGCCTGAAATAGAAACTGTGTTTGGACAGATCACCATTTGTAGAATCAAGGCTACTCATTAAGCAATCTACAAATAAACAATTTGGATTGTTATTTCTATTTGGGTATGGTCAACACTTTAACACATTTTTTGAGCGCGCAGCCATAATAAAATTAATTAATAATAATACATAACATTTTTCTTTACATAATTTTTACTGTCTCTGGTACTCACAAATATTTCTGAATCACAGAATAATGTAAAGAAATTCAGCTGATAAGAATCTTTATACCATCATAGTTAAACTAATCTGATTGGTTGAAGCATTATAACAAACAGTAATTTCCACCAATCAAAGTTCTACCAGTCAATAATGATAGATTCAGCAAGTAGCCTCTTTTATATCTCAGCAATTAAAATTGTATGTACATTTTAGAAAACATCATGCTGAATTTCTAGCTTTTACAATTAAAACTATCACTTCCTGTCAATTTTCTACTATCATTAATTCCAATCATTCCACTTTATTCCTCATTTCAGTATTTTCTAAACAAAATAAGAACAGGCAAACAATACTTAAATATAATACTGAGAAAAATATGCATTGTTCATAAACCCCTGTATCTCTTCATTTCAACAGTATGTTCATAAAAAGATCTGCTAATTGCACTTTGATTATAACTTAGATATTTGGTTGATGAATAAAAACTATGATTCTTGATCTAATCTTTCATTTCCTGTGTCTCATTAAAAGTTCATAAAATTGAATAGCACTAAAATATTAAAATATGATTTAGTTTTGTATAATTCTCAACTACTAGCCTGTACACTTGATTGCCAATTGTCAGACATGACTGGATTTGGAGTATAGAAAGTTGATAGTGTCCAGATCATAGATGCTATAATCCCACGTTTTTCTGCTTTATGTTCTGGCTTTGATTTTCTATTTTCAATTAATTTATTTGGATCCAACATTTCCAAAATGCAAAACAGGCTTTCCTTTAATGTGTAATTTTTCCCTACAGTATAAATACAATATTAAGCAACATAAACTGCAAGAAATCAGTAATGTAAAACTAACTATACCTGACGAATTATTTACTTCTGATTTTTTTTAAAATCATAAGCTAGGTTTCTAAGTAAACTTTTTCAAACTTGTAAGAATATTAAAATCACAATAATAGATTTAAACCATTTTAAGTAATCAAATAAAAATCATTATCAGATGTATTATATACAAAAATCATTCCTAATTCAATTAAAAGGCAAGGTGAATAGAGTCCATCCAATAATAAAGGGTAAAGGTCAACTGCATAAAATTCTGCAGGTTGCCTTTGGGAGGCTTGCATATAGTGCAGAGAAATGGGTATAATGGGTTCTAAAAAAAATTTTTTTTCACTTTAGAATGAGATAGTATCCAGAATGCCATAAGGAAGCATTTGTTCCTAGATATGTCATGATATAGAAAATCACAATGACATTGGTCGAAAGGATAAAATAGGTGCAGCAATATATTCTAGTGCAGTTTTCAACTTTTGTATAAGTGCCACCAATCACTCTGTCAAAGATATTGGGTTCTGCCATGACAAAGGCAAAAGTCCACTTTTTCCAATATTTACCAATATATTTAAGCATTCTGTGATTATTTTTTATCATTTACAGTAAATTTAAAGGTTTGATTAAACCTTTCATAATTTACTATGGTTTTCATCTGGACTACCTTTGTCCCAGCTATGACACATGATCACTGGAGTACCACTACTCTAATCAACTGACAAGAAAAGCCTTATTGAAATACATTATTGCATATAAATCTATAGCGAACCAAATTCTGCAGTTCATTTTTAAGAGTATGTTTCTTTTGTAACCCAAATGTAAACTAGTACATTCATCAATAAAACAAGTTCAATTGTTTCAACATAAAAGGCTCTGGTTATTAATTAAAATATCACAAAATGGAGGTAGTAAACAATTACATCTTTATGAGGTGTACTTGTTCTCCTCTAAAACAGCTGACCCTTTCAAGCAACCCATTCTATTCCTAAAAAGTACAGAACAGTACAGTAATTCATATCAAAAGAATTACCAAATAACTGTTATTTATCCTAAAAGCTGTGCAGAAAAAGTACAGCTTGTTCTCAACCAGTGCAAACTAACTGTTCCATAGCAGTATCAACTTAGGGCTTGACAGCAGAAACAAAGCACAATATATTCAACACAATGTTATCTTGGATGGTTTAATAAGAGAGATCACTGGCCTGTTTTGCTAACTTGAGATATTGATGTGTGAACCGGGCAGGACATACTGGGTGGGTACCCTTCCAAATGCTACAACTATACTACCTTCCTGAGGAGTACAATTCACTCAGTCCCATAAAAGGGATGGAGTTTTGTTTCAATCTACGGGATTTCAAGGTAAGGTCCTACCTACACCCAAGTTGGCCTTACTTTCTGAAACAAGGATCTCTCTTGCCTGGCCAGCTAAGCACCAAGATCGGAGCATACTTCATTTATTCCTTTTTTTTAACTGCCAAATCCTCTCTTGTCTTCAAACTCATCTCCGGAAGCTTCCGAAAAGGGGGGCAATTTGAGAAGTGACTTGGCGCTGGCTGTCATTTCTCAAATCAAGCCCTGCTCCCCAATCCCAGATTTAAAGAGGATTGTGGAGAAATATCTCTAAATATAGCCCCGAGCTTTACTTCTACTATTGCTTTTTACAGCGTCAACGGCTCCCCTCTCTCCCTTCCTTCCTTCCTTCCTTCCTCCCCACCCGGGCTGGCTGCAATCCGCACGGCCGCGCAGATCGCCGTTGCCTCCACCGGGTGACCCCCCCCCCCCATCGCGACTCTCCCTTCGCCCCGCTCCTACTCCAGAGCCTGATGGCGACGCGCGTTAGTAACGAACACTTTGGGACCCGGGAGGGAGACTGGCAGGGCACGGAGAGAGCGCAGCCCACAATCCGGACCTGCGAGTCTTCTTCCCAAACCCAATTCGGGGTCTCGCT
>JANHFT010010290.1:58223-75565 GCA_032467955.1 Pseudoxenodon macrops | reverse complement strand
TCTCTCTCGCTCTCTCTCTTTCTCTCCCGTTTGCCCCACCGCCTCTCTCCCCCGACTCGCCGGTCGGGCACCGAGCGGGACCAGCTGCCGTCCCCCCAAGCTGACGCCGCGTGCCCAGCCGCGCCACGCGCAAGTTGGCCCGCTTCCCTCGCCTTACCTATCCGGTAGTCCCCGTTTTGCCCGATCTCGGAGAGAAGCCTCCCCCACATAGTGCTGGTAACCGCCTCCGCTGCCGAGGGGAAAGTGAGGGCCGACGGCGAGGCGAAGCGGAGCGTGAGGGGCCCCCACCCCGCCTCCCCGGCGCGCGACGCCGGAGGACGCGCGGCCTGGACGTTGAGAGAAAGAGGCTGGTCACTGCTGGGCGTTTGCTCCTCCTGCCGCCGTAGTTGCCTTTCGCGCTTCGCAGCCCGCCTTCGGCCTGAGGCAAGCTGCGGCCATGGTTGCGTTGCTCCGAGGCCGGCCTCAGCAGCAGCAGCAGCAGCGAGGACAAAACTCCCTTTCTTTGGCTGCGGCTGCCCTCGCTGCGGCGCCCCTTCTCTGCTCTTTCCTCCGCCTCCCCCTTGCTTGGTGCCGGGCGGAGATAGAGGCGGGAACTCAGCAGATGCTGCTGCTCCTCCGAAGAGGAAGGAGAAGGAGCTGAGACAGCGGGATGCGCGGAGAGAGGGGTGGCGTGGCAGGCGAGTCACGCCGCCTCTTGTCTGCGAGCGGCGTGGGGGGTTAAGTGGAGAACCGGGGGGGAAAGGAAAAGAGAGGCGCTGCTACGAAGGGTTAAGGGCCGGTTGTCAATCCTGAATTGGAGAGAAATGCCGACCGAAAAATGCCCCCCTGACCACTTGCAGAGGGGCCAAAGCCATTTAGCCCGTTCCGGCATTAGGGAGAAACAAAACAATAATTGCTAAGAGATATATACGGTATTTTCGGCAATAACTTTCCAACACACGAACAGTGTATCAATCATGCAATTGCTATTGAAAGAAGAAACCTCTGTGGGTGCTTTGTGCGGGATAAAAGAGAGCTTTGTGAAATGCTAATCGTTTAGCTAGGCAAGTTTAATCAACTTAGAATAACCGCCCCCAAAAAAGTTGATGAGTATTTCATTTAGGAGAACCGTTGAATTCCTCCAAGTGCTATAACACTCTGTTATATACACATCAAAGGATGTGGCTCAAGATAGAATCAATGATGTTGAAATTAAGAGTGGAAAACTGGGCCACCAATGGCTTCCCACTTAGAAAGGTTTCCACACAAGATTTATGTGGTAACATCTGCCAGAATGACAAGAAAAAAGCAGAACTAACATACGCAGTTTCCTCTTGTTTATTTTTGTCTCACAGCTACACACCTCAGAGGCTACATTCATACCGTAACATATGTCAGTCTCAAAAAGCATGATGCATATGTGTCCTAATTTTAGTGGAACCTGCCCAGAGACAAGCGTGATCTGTTATTTGTCCGTAAAATGCATACAGGCAGGTATATTTCCCCCCTCAAAAAGGTTGGCAAACATCTTAATCACTTGCATTTGACATGTGCAGTATTAGAGTAACCCCTTCCCCCTCCAAAAAGCACCCTGATTAAAAACATATTTACAATATTCAGCTTTGCATTTTATCCCCTCTACCATCTCTACTATTCTGTTAGGTATGTTTTCCTGTGGAAATCTATTTGTTGTAGATCAGTGTTTTTAAATTTTTTGTTCTTGGAAAACCTTCCCACTTAAAAATTATGGAGGACTGTGGTGATTTGCTTAACAACCACAGCAAAAGTCATAAAATTGGGTGTGACTCCCTTAACAACCAGATCACTTAGCAATGGAAGTTACTGTCCCAATTGTGGTTGAAACTTGAGGACTAACTGTACAGATAGTTCTTGTCTTACAACAGTTCATTTAATGACTATTTGAAGTTACAACGGCACTGAAAAAAGTGTCTTATGACCATTTTTCACATGACTCACATCTCCAGAGTCATGTTATCAAAATTCAGACACTTGGCAATTGACTCACATTTATGATGGTTGCAATGTCCTGAGGCAGGGGTCGGCAACCTTAAACATTCAAAGAGCCAAAAAAGTCCTAACCAGAAGCCCTCCGTTCAATTCTGGAGCCGACCGGAAGTCTGGTTCCCCTACCATAGTCTCCTAGTGCAGCATCCTTTCCCCTCTACCTGTCCTAACCGAAAGCCCTGTCAATTGTGGAGCCGACAAGAAAACCCGCCCCTTACCATAGAGTCCGCTCCTGGCGTGGCATGCTTTCCCCCCCCCTCCAACCGGAAGTTCCTCTTAAAATTGTGCCGCTGACCAGTGACAGGGAGCTGCAGCAGAGGGATGAAAGAGCCACATGCGGCTCCAGAGCCACAGATTGCTGGCCTCATCCTGGGGTCATACGATCAACTTTTGTAACCTGACAAGCAAAGTCAATGGGGAAGCCAGATTCACTTAATATTCGTCCTGCTAACTTAACAACTGCAGTGATTCACTTAAAAACTGTGGCAAGAAAGATTATAAAATGGGGCAAAACTCACTTAACAAATGTCTCACTTAGCAACAAAAATGTTAAGCTCAATTGTGGTTGTAAGTCAAGGGCTACCTGACTGGATGGACAGAATTTGGATCTAAATACAATGGAACTCTTGTATCGCTGGAAGCAATTATATCAGAGAAAGGCAATTCTAACAGGGTCAGGTAGAGCTAAATAGTTTGATCAGAGGCTTGGCACTATCGGATGCTGTACCAGAAGATAATTTTTAACAAATATGTGGGTTTAAATATTGATCTAGAGTGATTTAGCAGGAATCTTGCCATTCTCATTTTAAATAAACATGTCAGATCATACTCCAATTATTCCAGGGATGTGGAAATGACAATTCACTAGGTGAAAATGTCTTAACTTCTCATTTGTTAATAGCATGAAAGACATTCCATGAAATCTTTAGTTTAGTTAGCAACTTTCCAATTGTGAAATAACGTTTGGAGGAGTAATAATATGGTTCACATCTCTCCCTTTCTCATTTGCTTTTTCATATCTACTAATCATACTTTATATACTCCATAAGATATATTACATTTGAAGCAAACACTTTTAATAGGACTTTTGTAGCTGACTTTTGTTCAATTTCATGTGCTGGGTGTATAGGAAACTATCTTAAGAATTTCAAACTTAACTGATAGGACCAAAGGCTAATCTAGTCTAGGATTCTATTCCATTATTAGCCAAAAAGATTCTTAAACTAAGTAAGTATGTAGGCAGGATGTGCAAAAGTGCCTTGGAGCTTCCAGTTCTAATTGTTACTAAGGTATATACTTTGGCAGAGTTCATACAATGCAGTAATAATATGTTTTTTTCAGATTTTGATTCAATATGATATGTGAAACCACCTGTATCCACCAATCTATTATTCAACAAACTCTTAAAAACAAGATTATTGCTTCATATGATTTTCAAATCAACTGTTATCATCCTGTCTAATCTAGCAGCCACAAAACCATAAGTAAGATGGAAGGCTCTCCATATACGTCAATGGTCAGATAGAAAAGAAAACAGCAAAATTTCCCTTTTTGTCATCACAGATATAATTTTATTAAATTACAACATATTGTTCCCTGATTCATTAACTGCTTGTCTAACTACAACATTTTCAGATGAAATCTGTCTTGTGCTTTTTGGCAACTGACAGCATCAAATCCACAAATCACCCGTATTTTTTTGAGTATAAGACGCACATTAGAGGAGGAAAACAAGAAAAAAAATCTGCCTCTGCCTACCAGCATCCATCGGTATTCATCTGGCTAGCGACATTGCAGTAAACAGCCTGGTCAGCTTCAGCATGTTATTGCAGTCTGATTCAGCATGAGCAGCTGATTGGCTGTTGGATCGGCCTCCCAGAATACCGACAATCAGCTGTTCCATGCGGGGATCACCACAGCCCATTGCTGCCTCCCCGTGTTGTGTTTTTGGCCTCCATGCATTGCATTTTTGGCATCTGCACATCACATTTTCAGCCTCTGCACGCCCCGTTTTTGGCCTCTGAGCATTGCGTTTTCGGCCTGTCCAGGCAGTAGGGATGGGCCAAAAACTCTGAATAATTTTACATGAGACAATGAGATATTCTGCAATTCTTATCACTTTTCTGAGCATTTCTACTGCTTAAGGTGAATAACACAAAGGCCTTTCTATAATACAGGCAGTCCTCGGCTTACAACAGTTCGTTTAGTGACCTTTCAAAGTTTACGATGACATTGGAAAATATGACTTATGACTGTTTTTCACAGTTGTGATCTTTGCATAACCCCACAATCATGTGATCAAAATTCAGATGCTTGGCAACTGGTTCATATTTATGACGGTCACCGCATCCCAAGGTCACTTTTTGCGGCCTTCTGACAAGGAAGTCAAAGGGAAAGCCAGATTCACTTAACAATTGGGTTTCTAACTTATCAACTGCAGTGTTTCAATTAACAATTATGGCAAGAAAGGTTATAAAATGGGGCAAAACTCACTTGACAAATGTCTCACTTAACAACAGAAATTGTGGCTCAATTGTGGTCGTAAGTCAAGGACCACCTGTAAAAGAAGCACATAAACATCTTTGAACTACAGGTATTTTTTGGCTTTCCTAATTATCCTGAGCAATAGTTTCTATCCTGGCATCCAGAAATCTATGCACCCAGAACATTTATTGTGCCTTTATTAACAGTGACAGATAATTTTTCTTTAGCATTTATATAAAAATTGAGCCTCAATGCTGCAAAAAAATATGATGCATCCTTATAACATCAGAGAATTGTTGCGGGGAAAATAGGAAAAGGAAGGAGTATTAGATATCTTTGCCACCGTGATTTGTTTGTAAAAATAATAAAGGCAGAACATAAATAAAATAAATAACAAAAGGTAGCCTAGAGGGAAAATATCTGAATCTTGTATACTAATTGCATGTTCATTTTCTGATAAACATAGATAAACCATTGTTGATGTTTTGTTACTGCAATATGTGATAATCATAGTTTGGGAAGAGACTCATAGTATAAGATAGTTCTGGTAAATACTTAATATAAGATAAATTATTTATAGAATATTCAATAAGCATTAAAATTCAGAATCAAAGTGACTCTTAAGGTATTTATGAAGCAGAAATATATATGGAAGAGATTCCCTACTTAACAAATATATCACTATACAATATTTGTTGCATTATTACCGAGAACTGCAGAGGCAATCCAAACCTATACATGTTCATAGGGTTACAGTTTTAGAAACATAAATATATTACTGATAATACAACAATAAATGCAACAGAATAATCACATCTAAAACCTATGACATTGCTTGATGTATTTGTGACTGATAATTGTTGAACCAATCCTAGCTGTCTCAATTGCAATTCAATTTAAGATTGATTTAGTTAGATAGAAAGTTTCAATGAGACTTTACTTCTAAGAAGATTCAGGTGATCCTTGACTTACAACCACAATTGAGCCCAAAATTTCCATCACTTAGCATGGCAGCTGTTAAGTGAACCACTGCAATTGTTAAGTTAGTAATACGGTTGTTAAACGAATCTGGCTTCCCAATTGACTTTGCTTGTCAGAAGGTTGCAAAAAAAATTATTACATGACCCTGGAACATTGCAACGGTCATAAATACATGCCAGTTGCCACACATATGAATTTTGATCGTGTGATCATGGCGCTATTGCAATTGTCATAAGTGAAAAATAGTCATAAGTCACCTTTTTCAGTGCCGTTGTAACTTTGAAAAGTGACTAAATTAAATGATTGCAACTTTGAACAGTGACTAAATTAAATGATTGCAAATTGAAGACTACCTGTATACATATTAGGACCACATGACTCCTCTGAATATTGCACTTTCTGCTTGATAGAAAAAAAGAATGCCTTGCTTTCCGTGGAAGAAGAAAAGAGTAAATGATGAGAATATTCATTAAGACAGAGTGCCTGCCACTAAAACTCTGCAAATTATCTTATACGACAAAAATAGCAACTGAACGGTGACATGAGAATGGACCATATATAGCAGAGGTGGTATTCAGCTGGTTTGGACCGGTTCTCGCGAACCAGTACTGGATATTTTGAGTAATTCGGAGAACCAGCAAATACCACTCTGGCTGGCCCCACCCCCACCCACCCCGCCCCTTCCAGGATTCCCCACGCACCCCGTTTTGGTTCCCAGGAAGCTGCAGGAGGCCTAGCCTGTAACACTGAGGTACCCAATCGATCTATTTTCTGCCTCCCAGCCTCCCAACGGATCTGCATGGTTGGTCTATTGCTGCCTCCCAGGCTGGAAAGCAGGTTAGTGGGATGGGGAGGGAATGGGGATTTTGCAGTAACCTTCCCCTGCCACGCCCACCAAGACATGCACACAGAACCAGTAGTAGGAAATTTTGAATCCCATCACTGAATATAGGTCATGAAATAAAATTGCAAGGCAATTTTGTGTTGTTTTATGGCAATCTGGGAACGTCTTTAAATTTTGATTTGATTTGTAGGCTCCATATCCCACTGGATTTTTTCATTAGAAATTCTCTACAAGATCTCCTCTTTCTTTTTTTAAACTTTGGGATCAGACATATCCACAGCCTAAGTGTCCTTGCTTTTAATGCCAGGTCGATTGCTAATAAAACATGTATTATCCCTGGTGTAATGGCGAAAGTGCTGACCTGGCATATATTGCAGAGACCTGACTAAGAGAGGAGTCAATCACTTCCAATTGTGTCTGCTACTCTATGATACAGCAGTCTAGGACTCTATATCTCTGTGTGTGTGTGTGTGTGTGTCTATAGTTTATAGAAACTTTATCTCAGTAATAGAATAATAGTGTGCCAATGTTAAATGTTTGCTGCTACATTTGAGGAACTGAAATGGTGGAAGAATACTTTACTACACAGTAGAACCCTCTGCGCAATAGACTCTCTTCCTGATGTAACTGGAATGATCTCTGATGTGGCATAGGACTACCCTAGACTTCTTTTTGGAGGAAATTTCCGTGTTCTTTCTGGGGCTAGATCTTTGCAATTCTTCCAATTCTTCTGTGAATATTTTGTATTATAATTCAACAATAATCTGCTAGCCTCTGTACTGTTATTTATGATTCTGGATTTTGTTCTTTCCAGAATTGATGCATTTGTTTCAAATATCCTCTTCTTGTTGGGCTTGATGTGTAATAACAGATCACTATTTCTTTGTAAGGGCATCTTTACTTCCAGTATTTGTTCAGCTGCTGGCCTTTGTTATTCAGCTAGAAATCCTGTAGCCCATTTTTTGCCAGATGCCCAGGAACTCCAGCACCTAGCATGGTTCTTGTAACCTGGGTGATGACTGAATGAGTATGGCTTTCTCTAAGTTATGTCTCACCATCTTTTTTGATGAGAGAGACACTCTTTGTCTGACTCCTCTAAAGACACCTGTCAGTATGATCGAATCTCTGGCATAGCTCTCATCTTCCTCAGAGCACACAAACCCCACAAGAACATCAAAGTAGGATCCAACCTGGGTCAGGCACTGGGACCAGAGGTTTTGTCTTCTGAGCTTTTTGACTCGTGCTGGAGCCCATCTTATAGCAGTCTATTCCAGGTGGCATTTTTCCATACAGCTTCAGATTGTCCATGTAAAGGAGGTAGAATAGTCTGGCAGATGTTTTAAATGTTTGATAGCCATTGCCTGAATTATTCAGTGTTGTTGACAGAGGAAACAGTGCAATGACAAACAACAGGAGCAATAATGAGTATCCTTGGAAAATTCCTCTCTTGATATTAACCTCTCCCAATATCACCATTGACCAGCAACTGTGTCTTCCATTGTCCATCGGTCTTGGACAAAGCTTTTGCTGTTTCTATTGACTCATTTTATTTCTAGGCATGTGATTATCCAATCATGTGACACTGAATCAAACGCCTTCTTGCAATCAATCCACACTACATTCAAGTTGGTCTTGCTTTTCTTGCAGTTTCCCAAAATCATCTTGTCAGGAGCTGAACTTTTGTTCCTCTGCTGTAGGGCAATTTTCTTTCTGCTCTGATGGAAAGAACAGAAATGGGTCAGGATTTCATGCCTGCTACAGTAAATCTGGATCCTAGTTGTCATCTGGCATAATAATTCTGTTTGGCTGGAGATTTTATGCTCTGAAAGTAGAGAAATATTCTATAATGCTCATTGTTGTGGATTTATTCATTGATCATGCATTGTTTCCCACTGTCACTTTACTGTCCTGCTCTCCTGGGTCAAAAAGAAAAATCTGGTCTATCTAATGTAGGCATACTCTGTTTCTTCCCATTAACCTGGCAGCAAACTATTATGGACAGAAGTCTATTGATCTTCTGGAAGACCTGTCCCTAATGCTGCCCATGCTGACAACCTATTACTTACACTAAATTCATCCAGCTTTTTCTTACCACCTTTGAAAAATGGGAATTGATGACACTTTGCTTGCCAGCAGGTGACACTGGGTAGGATGGAAAATGAAGCCAAAGAAATTCACTAATCACCCTTAAACTGTCTTGTCGGAAAGTTGCAAGGACATAAACATTTGCAGTTTCGTTACTAAGGCAAATCAAATTTCAGCCATGAGGCAGCACAAATTATGTTGTATTTTTCTGATGACTCACAGACTGGAGACATGCCAATTAACAGTTGCAAGGAAGAGTCTTTCTCCAGAAAACACTTAGGTATTCCAGATTGGTAAAGAGAGTAATATTCAGTCTATTTTGATGGAATGATTCTTTGTTAAAGAACCAGATTGCAATCTAGAAATGCCTTTCACATCTGGATGACAATATGGAATCTGTGTTAAAATGTGTGTTTAATTAGTTAAGGCTGATAAAT
Organism: Pseudoxenodon macrops; assembly: GCA_032467955.1. Classification (NCBI taxonomy): domain Eukaryota; kingdom Metazoa; phylum Chordata; class Lepidosauria; order Squamata; family Pseudoxenodontidae; genus Pseudoxenodon; species Pseudoxenodon macrops. Next base: position 66,730 of record JANHFT010010290.1, on the reverse strand, counting down.
CTGTTCTATTCCCCTTAGGATATGAAATTTGTAAAATGGTTTAGTTATACTGAGACTGAAAAGCAGTATTACCATGTATTCTACTCCCTTTAACAAATCTTTAGGTATTATTTTGATCCCAACTTAGATCAAACAATATTTTAATACTAATCCTTAGGATCATTAAATCAAATTATGTAGGAAGTTATCTGTTCCAAGACTGATTTGGTTATAGAGCATTTTAATGTGTATTTGTCCAAATGTTTAGATTCTTTTGTACTGTTTTCTATTTTAAATGTAGCTGCCTAGAATCACTCTTAGTTGAACAGATTCTAAATGTAATTAATAAATAAAATCAACAAGCAAATAACTTGTTTAGTTTGTTTACTAGTAGTAGTATAGTTTGTTTAGTAAAAGTAATAGACTTCATGATTCTGGGATCATGTGTGGCAAATTATGTTTGTATTTTAGTAACTAACTTGGTTATTTTGGCTATTTATTCTAAAATTTGTTTTTATTATATTGCAGTATTTAAGTTTATTTACATAATTTAGATTCCACCCAACTCCAGGTGGCTTACACACATACAAGCATTATCTCTGCCTGCCTCCCTGCCTGCCATGTTTTAATAAATAAATACAAACAGATTGAATCTAGACTTTGCTTTAATTAAAATAGGCTCACTGAAACTAAGTTTATTTCATCTTGATTAACTTGTGTCTGTATTCAATAGATCTACTTTCAAATATTATTATGAATAGACGTAACATAATCTATACCAGTTCCGACAAGTGGTTAATCAAAATATAATATAGTTCTTATTTTTTGTTAAGAATTGTTCCAGATTGAAACCCTAAATCAAAAGACATAAGTAACCTATACCAATTTTTGCTGTTTAAGCACCATACACACATTGGAAATCAGAAAGATGTTTTAACAGCCCTTGCATTCAAACATGTTTCTTGGTTTGTCAAAAGTTCTGCAGTTTTTCTTTGGGTTTGTCCCTTAGAGAAAAATGCTTAATTCTGGACACAGTAAACAGGTTCAAATCTGCTGAAAGGACAACAGCTGACACTCATCATTGGTTGCAGCATGTGTTTCTCAGAAACAAGAGGAACAATGAAGTTCCTCCAATTCACAAGTCCCTCCCTCTCCCCTGCTTTTGCCTTCATCTGATAGATATAATTAATTGCAGGTTGTGAAATATGGAACAATGGAAAGCAGCTGTGAAACATACTAGAGATTTTCTTTGGGGCATTGTTCTTCTAATAACTTTTGTTACTTGAGTTCCAAGATATGATTGGCACCGAGTGCATTTTATAAGCTCATTTCCAGACATTTCCAGCTTTCTAAACCATAATGTCTGAAACATTCTTAGCTAATATGTATCTAATTTATTTATTAGAAACAAGAGAGGGTCATCATCTATTATGCGTTGAAGAGTTAGAAAGGAAGACCTACGGTGAGCATAGCTGTTATCTTCTGAAAGCAGCTACCCTCCATGTATAATTAATTTATTACACTCAACTCTCTGATGAAGTAATTCAGATACAGGAGTAATTGGAAATAAGTAGAGCAATCTTCATATGGGGAAAAAATGAATGGGTCCATTTTCATTTTTCTGAGTCTACTCAAATGCTAGTCAATGACTCCAAATCTATTCCTGTATTTGAAGGTTGGTAGATATTTCTGTGCAAAATGCTGTTTTTCCACACAGAGGGTTCAAATGTAAATGGAGTGGGGGGGAGTTGGATTTCAGATTCAGGCAACATTGTTCTCCATTTTTTGAAAAAACTATATTAATTTTTTTGTACCCCCAAAAAATGGTTCCCATCGAAAAATATCCCAAAATTTTGTATCATTTTGATCCATCAAGTTAGATTTTGTACCATTGTATGTGAAGGAGTTCAGACATTTCAAACTGGGCATCAGAATTCACATCTAAGAAAACAGTGATGCTGCTATTCACTCAGTATCATTGTCAAACTTTGGTACTACCGGTATTTGGTCCTTTAAGTTTGGATATTTTGCCACACCTTCTCATTTCTCAATGTTATTTGATATATCCTTTCTAGAGAGTTATTCTTCAGCCCATTTTTATTGTGACCCAATAAACATTATCTTAGCAGAGTGCCTGTCATTAATTCCTTCTCAAATATCTTGCTTTTGCTTTCAGTGGTGGAATCTAGCTATTTTAACTTGTGTCAGCCATGTTTTTGGCTGTTTTTAATTTTTATGCAGGCATGATGTTTCCCTCCAGTGACTCTTTTGTTTGTTTTGTAAATATAAGATAGATATACACGCTTGTGCACACACACACACACACATACATTTCAGTGATGGATTTCAAAAAAGTTACTACCAGTTCTGTGGGCATGGCTTGGTGAGCACGGCAGGAGAAGAATACTGTAAAATCTCCATTCTCACCCCACTCCAGGAGAAGCTTACTATAAAATCCCTATTTCCTCCTGATCAGCTGGGACTTGGGAGGCAGAGAATAGATGGGGGCAGGGTCAGTCAGAAGTGGTATTTACCGGTTCTCCGAACTACTAAACATTTCCACTACCAGTTTTCTGAACTATTCAAAATTTCTGCTACCGGTTCTCCAAAACTGATCAGAACCTGCTGAAATCCACCTCCAATACATTTCCCTCCGTAATTCTGAAGATTGATGTCTGGATACAGAAGTGAGTCAGAAAGAGAAAAAAGTTTTGTATAGCAACCCAGAAACAGCAAAGGTTCTATTCATTACAAATTAATACTAACTTTTCCTATCAATGTTATACCATTTTCTTCAATCTACCTTAAGTTGCAGCGTATAGTAACTAAAGGGAGTTTTTTGAACTTGTGATTTGAAACGTCTATGCCCCCTTATATATAACATATAAAATCGAAGCTTGATAGAACAAGAAGTATCAGTTATGGGTGGAAACCACATATTTTAAATCAATGGTTGACACACGTATTTGTTTTGTTTTCGTAAGCTAAGCAGGAAACGGATTGACAAAATGACTGAACGTCCTCTTCAGTACTACAATTAAGTTGTATCCGGCTGTACTCTGAGACCTTAGGCAGAAGCTGCTTTTTACTATCTGATTTTTATTCTTTCTTAAAAGTAAATTTGTCAAAAGTTAAATATATGACTTCCTGAATGGAATACCTAGTCTTCTACAATTGAATTTCAGGCTTCTGTTTCCCGCCGATTGCTTGATCTGTCATTTTTACCAAAGAATGATGAATCATTGCCAAAGTCCACATATACCGTATATTCCTGGAAAGGCCGCAGTGTTAATCTTGTGGCTTCCTAAAAAAAAATTACAATGCCAGATTAACTTTGCAAACAGAATCATATACAAATCACTTCCCTCAATTATTCAGTGGAAAAGTGTTACAGGTAACTCTAATGTTGATTAATGCTTTTTTTTTAATTGAACTTTTTTGATTTTCTAAAAATGAATGCATTTGTGAAATAAATAATAATAGTCTAGACTGCTACAGTTGTTCTGGTATTGATGTGTTGAAAAGCAACACATGCTGAAAGCACAGTTTAAAAACATCACAAGGACTATTTGCTTACAAAAACCTATAAATGTACGATAAGTTTTTTTTAAATGAAAAAATTGCAATAGAAAGTATTGCTATATTTAAATAAATATTTCTATGCAGTAGTGTCCAACAATTGTTCCATTTGAGAAAAAAGTTATTACATGCAGTAACTATGTTTAAATGTGTATACTATTTTGAAATTTATACTTATTGAGTCAATTTTATGTTAATTTATGTTTATGTTAATACCAATATTTTAATGTTTTATCTTGTTGCTGTTTATAAGCTGCCTAGAGTCATCTCTAAGTGAGATGGGCAGCATATAAATTTAATAAATAAATATGAAATTTGACACACTTCATGGTCTCATAAGGGGACAGGATTGTTTTCTATCAAACAGGAAAATAATTAGTTAATAGCAAACAATAGGAGCCACAATTAATTCAATTATTGGCAGAATTGAATGAAATGAATCAAGAAGATTTTCAATTAGTTTGACAGTTGTTCAGGATTTTCACTCATTGAATGGGAGACTGAATATTGCATGATATTTGCACATTCATTTGAGCATATATAAAATGAACATTTGAATGTTTTAATTGGGCACCCTAGATATCTATATATGCTTATTGCTATCATAGATCACATTTCTGTGCATGCCTGTATAGAATCAGCTGTAGGTGTGAGAATGAAATGGAGTATTAAGTAAAAGATGAGAGAAAACCCATAATACTTGAATTACAAGAAAGGAAATATATGTATACCTGCCCTGCTCTCCCTCACTACTCTCTCTCTCATTATCTCTACTTAAGAAACCAATAAGAGGCTATTAGCTGAATGAAAAGGAATCAGAAGGGGAATCATAACATTAAGCCCTTGACATTTGTCCTTTTCTTGACCTAAAAGTGAGTTTTAATCACATGCAGAGAAGCTATACATAAACAACATGTCAGGTATCTGTTCTATGAACTCTCATACAGGTCAGTGCAGACCTATCTGTCAAAAAATCTCATTTCATCTCTTGTATATTCTACTAACATTATTGGGTTGTTTATACCAAAGATAATGTACAGAGGTTTTTTCTATCACTGTTTTTCTTTCCTTGTCTCTTCCCTGTCTCCCTTAATTACGTTACTGGTTGAACTATCTGGCTCCCTGACTTGAATTCCACAGAAGCTTCCCCAATGTTATACACGGCATGGCTAGATAAGAATATGTATTATAATATAGAGTGGCACCTCTTTAATCAATTGATTGCCCTCTGTCAACATGAGGGTATTATTCCTGCTTACTGTTAGGAATGAAGCTGGTGAGGCAGGATACCATTGGCACCTGCCCCCAAGCTTTCATAAACATTGGCCAAAGGGAGTGTCACAAAAAACTAGTATAGGCACATCATTATGTTATCATTTTATGCACTTTTTATTTATGCGCTTTTCAGGCATGATTAGGTCTGGCTTGTTAATTACCGATTAAAAAAACAACTTTGTATTGAATTTGTTATATGATTTCATGTTATTGTGCCAGGAGTTAAAATAGTCAAGCATAGCAATACTATAAGGGAGAGATTCAGGGTTATTAAATTATCTGGACATAGATTACATCATTTCAAGGCAGCCTTAGAAGCACATGTTCCACCAGGTTCAAAGTCTTTTCTGATACGGGATATTGTGGGGATCATTTTATTAACATTCCAAGATGGAATGGGTGGTCACATGAAAATGAGACAAGGCAGGGAAAGGACCTCTGTGTTTCCATTCCTTCCCCCCCCCCCACTTTATTTTTCTCATGAAAAGGAGCTCACATTACACCCTGTTTAGGATTGCATCTACGCACGGTACGTTCTGTAACATGTGTTTTCAAATGTTGTTCCACATGACATCTACTGAAAATCAACACCCAAGAATATATAAATAGGAGCAGAAGATAGTAAACAACTTTCTAATTATAGTGACTTTATAGGAAGACATACGCAAGATGGAATTTTCTCCCTTCCACCTCCTTGTATTTGTAATGTGGTGCGCCAGAAGATAAAAGTAAGAGAGCTGAGAAAAGCCCCTCCTAGTCTCCCAGACAAATTTTCTATGTCAGATTCTCAGTCATCCAGGTCATGGTTGTCCCAAAGATGTTTTTTCAAGAGGCAACTGGACTGCATGGTTTTTCTTTGAAGATGTTTCACTTCTCATCCAGACAGAGTATTCCAGCCTTCCTGTTGAAAGGTCCATAGACTTCAGGCAGTTAGAACAATACTTTGCTTATTTATTTAAAACATTTGACTTCCATCATATTATATGTGATGGAGGGCAATACTAGGAGCTACGGTAACTCTGGGGTAATAATAGAGGTTGAATAATTCTCATGGTTGAAAACTGCTGAAAAAATATTAGTGAAATCTACCTGTACATTTTAGTAACATTGCTACAATGCTTATAATGGTGTGTGTATGTGTGTTATATATAAAGCTGACAAAAGAAAGTTGAATTTTTAAAGTGGGCTTGATTGGACTGAAGCAAGTAGGGAGAAAAAAAACTCCAATATACCTTTATAGGTGAAGAAGCTGGACAGTTCCTTAAAAAGTTGGCAACTGTTCTACCCTAAATTAGTCATTTGGCCCAGAGTGGCATGTACCCAGTATAATCAGTGTTTCCCAAACACAAGAAATATGAGGGATGGAAAAAAAAACAGTTCACTACAGAGAAGTAAATACAAATAACTTCTATTACTACTACTAGGAAAGGAATTGGGAAGAAGTCTGAAAGCCATCTTCTGCATTCTTGTTGAATACACATCATAAAGGTCTACCTTATATATCCTGCTTTTCAAACTGCATTTCAATCATAGAAGTAAGATGTGCATTGTATCGTTATTTTGCAGTGATCAGGACTAATACTTAATATTACCACGATCCAAAAAAATAAAAATGTCCTATGCCAAATAATGATGCAAGTTTGATAATCTTGAGGTGAATTCATTTGCAATTTAATATAGAAAGCAGCAACATGAGAAAGTTTTCTTCTACTTTTCTTTTAACAACACTTTATTAGTTTACAGTATCTCACATTTCTGAACTGCCCATTATAATTTTCATTCATGGCCTAATTTTTGTTTGCATGTCCTTTGTTACATTATATGGAATTCACAAGATGATTTTATAAAGTTTACTTTTGAACACAATAGCCTCTTCTGTTGTATGATTTCACGCACTGAAATATATTCTGAAATATATTGATGAAACTGTTACTCATTAAGATACAGAAAATAATAAGTCTTAAAAACCAGCTGTTGCTTTTTCCCACCAGAGATCAACATTTCAGTGTTGAAATGTGATGAAAATTAAGGAAGATTACATCTGTCATTCTAAAATATAATAGGTTTAAATATAATTTAAATGTATTTATTTGCAATAGGTGGGAGTGCAGATTAGAGGTAAGAACATTCTCCCCATGACTGGTTTGGGTTTTGTAAACTATTAAAAAGAAAGGTGTTTGTTTTTGTGGGTTTTTTTTAAAGAAAAAACCACTTTAATGCTGCAAAATTGCACTCCTGCAAACTTAAGCTCTGTGATAAATCCACAGATTGCATATATAATATATTTCTTTACATATTATTGTAATAATTTAAAAGCAAGGCGTTAGAGAAGGATAATACCATGCTGTTAAGCATTATGTTTGTTTCCACTGGTTTTTAAAAATGTTTTAGACATAATCTTTTGTTTCAAAATAAACATGCTTAGGTTAATAATCCAGATTGCATCCAAAGTTTTCCTTTCATCAACAACTAGGCACCGTTGTTGGTTCAATTCTTTTGTTGCTGAAAAATCCTGTGTTCTGCCCAATCTTTTGGAGGATTAGGGGATCTTCCAAAGCAGAGATGGGGTGCAGTGCAGAGGTGGGTTCCTATCGGTTCTAACTGGTTCTATAGAACCGTTAGTAACTCAGTGATGACATCACAGAGCAAGCTCCTTTGGTGTGGGCACCGCCATTTTGAATTTTGCTTCTGCACATACGCAGAAGCTATTTTTTGATTGCTGCACGCGTGCACTTGGTGAGCATGCGCGAGGCACAACCCTGAGTGAACCGGCAGCAAAGCTATTTACAACCCACCCCTGGTGCAGAGGAGATGCAATACAGGAAAGAGCAAAAGGAATGATCCTATCACTGAAAACTGTTCATGTTGTAATGGAACTAGCCCTCTATCATTTCATCCCCTTCCAGTATGTTTCATCACTACTTTAAATGAATTGGCTTTTTACAAGGAAAAAAGTAATCCTGAAATGAAGACTTCCTGTTGAGTCCTTGCTGCTCTCTGAGCTTGGCTGATTGGTTGTAAATGTTTCATTATCAGACTAGGTAACATTGTCAGGCACTGAACATCAAGTATTCAGAGAGCACCAATTTACTTAGGTAATGAAACATCTGCAAGCAAACAACCAAGGTCAGAGAGAAGCAAGGACTCCACAGTTCACCTCTGAACTACATATATTATTTTCTATTGGAGATTATCTGTTCTGCTACAGCTGTTCATGGAAGAGAATGTGTAAGTTAATGCTAAATTGGGAGCTTCTGATTACTGTCTATAAAATGAATATAGAGCTATATATAGAATTTTTTAAAAATCTTGTGCATGTTTAGTTTTTTCATACTGGGATCCTTTGGAAATCATTCCTGAAACAGATTATTTCACTAGTTTCTTCCCAATCATGGTTTAAAAAGACAAAAGACAACATAGAAGTATGTGTGGTGTGTGTGTGTGTGTGTGTGTGTGTTGCTGATAATGCAGTACTGATAGGTTAGTTATAGTTACCACAATGACAGTTTTCCCATATGGACATCTGTGGATTAAGAAAGAAAAAGCAGGAGTTTATCCTAATGAACATCAACTACATATATAGATACAGTAGATGATGATGAAGATAGATAGATAGATAGATAGATAGATAGATAGATAGATAGATAGATAGATAGATAGATAGATAGATAGAT
>JANHFT010010290.1:22748-51932 GCA_032467955.1 Pseudoxenodon macrops | reverse complement strand
AGGAAACAGTTAATATAAATTGTAAGGATACAAGCAACAAAATTACAGTCATACAGTCATTAGTGGGAGGAGATGGGCGATAGGAATGATGAGAAGATTAACAGTAGTGGAGACTTAGTAAATAGTTCGACAATGTTGAGGGAATTATTTGTTTAGCAGAGTGATGGCAGATTACGTTAGAAGTATCTTTTTTTAATCCCTTCAGTTCTCAGCTGAAAATGTTTCAAATGGGATCCTGACCCACCTCCTTTTGACTTTAGACCATTGTATGGTCACAAATCGTGATGCAGTTGACTAGTTGATGGGGGCTGCATGCTTTTGCCTTAAAGAAACATAGGAGTGTGTGTGTGTGTGTGCCATCTTGTAATGCTCCCCCATACCAGTTAGCACACTGGGCTGTTGTCCCTACTAGTAGGGTTTCCTGATTTTATATTAAGAAACGTGATTCTAACCAAGCTGAAACAGTAGGATCAGTGGTGGGTTGTTGCTGGTTCAGGCCAGTTCACTAGAACTGGTAGCGGAAATTTCCCCCCGCTCACCAAACCGTCAGCGACAGTCGGCTAGCCATGCCCCCGAACCGGTCCTCCGGATGGAAATCAGTCCACCAGAATGAAATTGCCTTGAAAATAACCCTCTGTGCATGCACAGAGTATTTTTACTTGGATGCGACGGGGGCGCGTGCGCAAGTGTAGTGAGTGCGCGTGCGCAAAATGCACACTTCCGACGCAACCCAAACCAGTAGGGAAGGTAAGAGGAAACCACCCCTGAGTATGATCTAATCTATGGACCACTTCATTCTGAAATATGTTCCCAGTAGCAGCCCTTTGTCTTGTGGGACAAAGGAATCAGTTTGCTCATTTTGTTTCCACGGCTTCTTAACATTATAAAGCCAGTATTTGAAAAGCTGCTTCATTACTTTCAGAGCTACTGTACTAAATCAAGTAATTTCCTGAATCAAATGCAACTGTAGAATCTGAATCACATGCTTGGTTCAGAAAGGGATTACTTTACAAACATAAATTACATGTATAACACGTCCCCAGTATTTATTTACCTATTCATTCATGGGATACGGAGATTGGTTTTTCTAAAGAATGCTAAAGAACATTTCAAAAAGAATAGAATGAAGTGAGATGGAAAACTTCAACTTTCAAATAGCAACATGGTATTTAATAACTTCCTCTGGAACATCTTTAGATGACAGGAAATCGTGGTTTTCTAATGCAAAGTATAAGCGCAAATGCACATTTCAATTGTAATTTTCAGAAGCAAATAAGCACAAACCTGCTGAATTGCCCCATACCGTTTCTTTTTTCCTTTTTGCATATTACATAGAAAATTTAAATTAACACATTAAACAGAGGCTGAGTATGTAAAGGTACGCCTCATAGTCCAGTGAAAATGAGCACTGTTAATAAAATATATTCCGAATGATGTAAGTTACATGTGAAAAATATAGATTCATCAGGTGATAAGCATAACAGTTTATTTTCCTTCTCATCTGAAAGTTAATACAGGAATCTTCCTAATCTTCAGTGTGTGTGTTTTCAAGCCAGGTGGAAGCTAATACCAGATGTGAGCGAGAACAGAAACCAAAACATCGGTATAGTTATATTTGTCACAACATAATATTATATTGTGACAAAAAAATCTCCAGATCTTAAATTCATCTCTCTTATATGAAACATCCTTCACTAGGAGGCAGTAGTACTTGAACATGAGACTTTTTGTGTTGACAAACCCCGCACACTGCCAAAGTGAAATTATGCGCCAGACTATTACCACGAAGATGGTTCATCAACTCCCATTTTCAAATCTTCCTCTGGATCTTGTCCAAATGTCCTGAGAGCCAAACACCAAGAACTCCTTACATTTATTATGATGTATCCCATGAGAAAAAATAAATGTGAAGTCGTAACTGAAGCACAATTTGAACAGCAGAAATAAAATGTGTCATTTTCCCTATTTGGAAATTTACTTAGAAGCTTAAATCAATGTTTGGTGGAAGGTAAATTGACCTCAGTGGATTGATCTCAGATCAATTTGATGTTTTTGTATCATCCCAGCGTAACATGCAGGTGTACAATGGCTAGGATGTGGCAACTAAGGCTCTTATCTTGGGGCTGCCAGCATTTCCAGCTGGTTTCAGCTGGCAACTTGCAGGATTCTACTAAGCAAATAACAATGATTTTGCAAGCCTGAAAATTGCCCTATTCTGGATTAAAGATGCATGGCAGTATGCTTAGCAATTCACCAGTACTAAAAGATGAGATGTTTCCAAACAGCATTCTTCTTAGCCGATAATATTCATCCATTAACAGGTGTAGAAACAGACAATAGACAGCTAAATGTTAGACTCAGAATATTCTAGTAAAAGAAGGAAAGTGAATGGCATGACGGAAATAGCCCTCAGAAATAACTATATAACAGTCACTTTGGATTCAACATGGAGTCATATCGTTTCATACTTCTTTGTTATTCTAAAAACCCATTACATGGTCTTCTGTCCAAAACAAAAAGAAACATGCATCTAAAAGTTTCAGATGAAGTATGGATGCTTGAGTTGTTGACATTCTGCGCTTACCACGAAGATAGTTCATCAACTCTCATTTTCAAATCTTCATCTGGACCTTGTCCAAATGTCCTGAGAGCCAAACACCAATGTCACATTCAAGACTACACAGGATAAATTTATAGAGGCTGTACTCCTAAAGGATCAATCTCCCCCTTAGAACTCAATTAAGTATATCTCAGAATAATAAGAATGCATTCTAAAGAATAAAACTTTTTTTTTTGCTGCAAAGCACTTTATTTAAAAAACCATATTAATTGCCTGTTCAGGAAAGCCACAAATACAGTGATTGAATTAAATAATAAGCAATAGAGACCAAGGGATTTACAACTTGCATTTCAAGAAAATGATTGGGGACGACGACGACAAAGCAATAGTTTTAATAGGATTCTGTACTATATTTATTTTATTAGATTTTTATCCCATGCACTTCCTATATGAAATACGCCACACATTAATTCTAGATTAGGCAACACTTACTAGTTTAACAGTTTGCATACCCAAGGTAAAGAGTTAATGATATTTTTATTATATCAGATACTATACAAATAACACATACTGCTGTTACTTTCCAAAAACAACCCAGCCAAATAGAAGTTCTTCTCGATGCATTTATTGGGAATTTTAAAAAGTGTTTCATTTGGAGAAGCAGATGGTCATCATAGCTTTCTTTTTTTCTTTAAATGGATGCTTTTTGAGCCAAGTATTATTCCCAGATCTTTCTTGTTCATTTAGATAAAGAACTCTATCTTATGAATAATTAAGCAGGCCTAAACCCATTGGAATTGCCGGATTTACCTAACTCAGCCAAGGGTTCTAGGGATGGGACCTGAAGCATGACGACTTCACTATGAAGACAGGAAAAAACAGGAATATGTACAAATGCTGGAAATATCAGCATCCCATCCCTTTCAAATTGTTTTTTTTTATGATGATCTATGGGGAGCTGTGTTGGACCTAGCTCACAGTTAGCACAGATGGAGCTCTGTACTACACTGTATCCTGCACATGGTGAAAATTCTTCTGAATTCCTGCCAACTGTATTTAAAGCAGCCACAAACTACAGATAGTACCAGATAAACTACCACATAAAAGCGTGGCTGATTCTTCAAATTCATCAGTAGTAAATTATAATAACATAACTTCTCCGTAGAGTATTCATTGGGTGGCATTCAAGTTTTGTAAAAGACAAACAATGATTAAAATTAAGAAGTCACTGAACCTCTGGCAGGCTAGCTATTAAAAGACTTTTGTTCCTTCCCTTGTCTCTATTCATAGATTTTTTTTTTAAAAAGGGATATTTGAACAGAAAATTGTGAAAAACATTCTTCCCAGATGGACTGTGGAATGAATCTGTAAGGAGCTACATGAAGATGTTTGTTAAGAGAATATTATTTGCAAAAGGATGTTGCTGTCATTACCTTAACTTTAAATCACTTTCTGAATATAAACTCAGCTAAGTGGCCGCACCTAGTTGACTTTGACTGATCTTGAAAAGCTAAGCTAGGTCAGGTTTATACAAGAACAGATAAAGAGATAGAAAAAGGGACACAATTTAGGAGAAGACCAAGAACAGAAATATGGTCATTTAGGGAGGGATAAATCTATCAACCATTAGATTGATTTAATTTGTCAAGAAAAGCTAAAGAGATGAACCAGTAGAGTCTGTCTTACTCTAAATGACAGCTACTAAAAAGAAAGGAATCTCAAGATTCTCAAATACTGAGATTAGAGGAATTCTAGCCATCTTATCTTGAGATAAAATACCTCTGGTTAGAATTCCTCTAATCTCAGTATTTTTCTAGAAGATTGCCTTATATATAGTGGACTTCATAACAAACAACAACATAGTGGACTACTTTTTAAGACTAAAAAAGGCCATTACCATATGTTGCTCATTTGTGACTATGTAACACATTCCATAGAGGCAACAAGAACTTTCATTGACGAGAAAATTGTTGAAGAACTAATGAAGTCTGTGATGTTTAGTTACCTTAGATATTACGTGCATACCATGAATTTCCTCAATCAGGTCTATATGGATGGCACAGCCATTTATAATCAGAGTTAGGACGAATATATAAAACAATTATAAATTATGAAGACATTAAAAAAAAGAAATTACGAAACCAAATATGTAGATTAAAATTCAAAGTAGAATACATTTTTAGCTGTGAACAAACATTTGAGAACTTAAAAATGGCTTGATGAATTGAACCAGCCTTACAAGGATTATATTACAGTCCACCTTTTAAGGTTGTGTATGTAGATATTTCTGAAGTGGGACTAGAAGCAGTCCTCGTGTAAACTTACTATGATGGACATCATTCAGTCTTGTATCTGTCTAATAACTGCCCCCCAAAGTATGAGTACTATTGAAAAAGAGGCATGTGCTTTCTAGTGGGATATCAAAACAGTTAAAGTCTATCTGTGGGGCTAGGAAATTAAAGTGATTACTGATCCCCAACCATTTACATAGATTCGGCAAATGAAAGGGAACACTTTTACAAATTCCAGATAATATAGAGCTGCTTTTTCAGCTCAAGCTGGAGAAATAGATTTGCAGAGTTTCCATCATGGTATCCAAAAGATTCATAACCTCAGGAACTTTGTCCCACACCAAAAATGAAGATTACACCAATCACTAAAGTGATTCAAAAAACAACCCACAGAGAATTCTTTCAAGGCTTTTTTGCTTTGTGTTATAAACCCTCTGTTCTTCTTTATCGCCTTTATCTGTTTCTCCTTTCTTCTTATACAACTCCATGACTTAAAAAAATAAATAAACAACCTTAACGAAAGAATCACAGGACAAAAACACTGCATCTGGATTCAGATAAAGCACATTAATCCAAAAGAAGCAGATTGATCGGGTCTATGGCATTGCACAATTCATTGGGAGCATGTCACTCTCCACATATGCAGGCAATTGTCTCCCTGCAAGACAACACTATGCTCGTGAATGCAAGCACAAAAGTAATGAACTCTTATACTGAGGATGACTGCCACTCACCACTTCTTAGGAAGTGCCCTGCGTTAGTGGAAGCACCTCCCTTGACAGCCATAAAATAACTCCTGTTAAGTGGAAGAAACCATTAATTGTTCATAATGAGGTTCCTCGCTACTTAATTCCGTTCAGATGGTAGCTTATTGAACTAAAAGGAAGGAAGGTTAAATTGTTTAATGGATTGTGTCCAGTTTTGTCTTTCATGATATGTATTTTATGTTATACAGCAAAATGAGAGCCATTAGCTGAGAAATGAGGCATGTAAAGCAGAGAGATGCTAAAGGAAATTGAGAATTGGGATTTGGCTGCATGATGCTTGAGTTGTATGATAGATGCCACAGAATCAGCTTCTTCCATTCAGCTGCAAGGAAGACAAAGGCAGGCAGGCACATCTGATAGATTTTATTTTCAGCACATTGAATATTTAAGATAAAGTTTATAATCTAAGGCTGGATTTCGCAACCTTGGCAGCTTGAAGGTCTGTGGATTTCAATTCCCAGAATTCCTGGCTGGGGGAATTCTGGGAATTGAAGTCCACACAGCTTTAAGAGTTTCTCCTCACTGTCTGCTTGCCCCCTCACACCAGAATTGGCAAGCAGCTGTTCTTAAAAGGTAAAGGTTTCCCCTGCACATGTGTGCAAGTCGTTCTTGACTCTAAGGGGTGGTGCTCATCTCCATTTCTAAGCCGAAGAGCCAGCACTGTCCAAAGACGTTCTTCGTGGTCATGTGACCGGCATGACTAAACGCTGAAGGCGCATGGAGAGCTGTTATCTTCCCAACAGCAGCTGATCTTAGAGCAGTATTTTTCAACCTTAGCAACTTTAAGTTATGTGGACTTCAACTCTCAGAATTTCCCAGTTGAACTGAACTAGGTGTCAGTTCCCAGAATTCTCAGTAAAGTCTAGAGGGATCTGCAGAATTGGAGACAATTGTCTAAATGATATAAACAATGTTGTGCTGTCAGATTACAAACATGGCCCCTTCCAAGCCTGTGTACAGTGTAATAGGACACGCATATACAAGGGGCTGAGATTTGCATTGAGATGGCGCAATCCTACTTTCATCATTTGCCATCTTGCAGCTGCCCCAGCAATGGCCATACTCCCTGGATATTCCAGGAGTTGAGCTCCTCATACCTGAAGGACACTGAGACGGGCAGAAGCTGGGAAGCTTTCCTTGGGCCAAGTTCTCTACCAGTCTGGGTTGAAAGCTTTGGCAGCTTCTAATCTTTCTCAGCTCCAGTTCTACCTTCCTTACTGCTAAAAAAAACAAAAAAAGGATATGGATACATTAAAAAAAAGAAGAAGCACTCCCAGCCTACTGTTGATGCTGTGTTAGTTATAAGAGTCGCCTTTTCAGAAAGTCCTCTTTTAAAAGTTATTTGAACTGTCAGAATATGTCGGTTTCTAAGATTTGGTTTTTCAGATCCAGAGGGCCCCTCAAGGAAAATAGAAATACACAGAAATACACTGCCTTCGAGCATGCTCAGAACTTCTGTTACGTAAATGACCCTGAAGGCTAGAATTTCCACATATGTTTACTCATCACTTTTATCTTTCAAGGAAAGCAATGTTATGCAGAGTTCAGAAGAAAAATAGAAAAGTAGCCCAAAGTAATTAAAAGCATGAGATAAGCAATAGAGATAGTTAAAGCCATCTTACATTCCGTCTAATCTTCCAGTTTTGCAATTCATTCTTAGTTCCATCACAGCTACCACATTGCTTTGTATAGTGACTTTTCTGCTGTCATTTCACTTCTCTCTTTTTTCAGGATTTCATAAACTCCAACCAATGTCAACTTCTCAGTCTTACTGTTCTTCTCAGCCCTTTCACAGTTTTTAAAAAAACCATTTCTTTCACAATCTCATCCTCAGTTATTGTCTCAATAAAATCCAGCCACATCAAGGTACTTGTTTATACTTGTCAGTTTTGTATTCAGTCGATATTTCTACAGCACCCATAAACTCTCAACACTTCTGTTCTTGCTTTAGTGCTTTAAGTACTCTACATCCCTATGGGTTTCTAACTTTCAAATTTAACTTTTGTGTCTCTTGCAACTCTCAATTCCAGATAACAAAAACCCACATTCTTACAGTCGTTTTTGCTTATTTCAATATTTAATCCTGGCAACAGTCTATGTGTTACATACTACCTTTCTATCAGCTTTTCTGTATCTTAACATTTCTTCATTCATCCTTCCATCTTTAGTAAACATTCTAGAAAGGTATACAGATTATTTGTTTTCCTTGATTGCTTTTTATAGATAACTTGCAATCCAGTCCACTTGCTCTATCCAAAACAAGTACCTCGCAGTTTTTTTTAGGATTGATATTCTTCATTGCAACACACGGTCTGTCTGATATTTACTGCAAATAATCTGGGATCCCGGCCATGAACTTTGTATCATCTAATAAAAATATACCACATTCATTCCCCAGACAACCCAGTTATAGCAATATTACAAGCATTTATGATACTCTAGTCCATAAATATAGAAAACAACTATTGAGACATCAGATTCTTTTTATGTATTTGCTAGTGATTCATTTGCTACTTATGCCATTTATTTTCATGCCTGGTTTACTTCTACCTTTGATTGCTCTTATATTCAGCAGCCAACCACTTAATGCCATAATAATGCAAAATATTCCATAATTTCATTCATTTACTTTATCAATGCCTTTTCTTTAAAATCAACCAATAAATAAACTTTCTCGTGCTTTTTGAACGATTGGTTAAAGAGGAAAAATCTGGTCCACATGTCTCCTGCTCAAAATAAACCCACACCGGATTTCTCATTGTTGTCTCTTGCACCATTTTGATTACAATTCTCCTAAACTGCCTCTCAGACATTCTTCTAAAGCCAATTTATAATCATTTTCATCTTTCATTCCACTCACTCTTTTGGAGGCTCCTAGCTTAACCTCTTCAGCCACTCCCACACCAATTACTTGTTTGCATCACAATTGCTCTACCTTTCCTCTGCTTCCCTTAATCGCAACTATTTGTTGTTCCCTATGATTATATTATATGCAACTACGTTTTCTCTTTCTCTACATCAAGCAGTATTTTATCTTCGGTTTTACAGCAAGCATTCTCTTGAATGCATTTAGCTCACTTGCAGCTCCTCCAAACACATTCTTTTTCATACTTCCCTTTAGTATAAATCCATATATTCTTAACAAAACTTTGTCACATTTTTTTTTCCATTCTACATATTCCATGCAGCTTCCACAGCTTATTTTCCTTATGTTTCATTCATTCTGCTGGATGATTAATCCAACTTCTAGCACTTTTTTTAAATACAGGAATGGGAGCGTGCATAAGCGCATCAGCATGCCTACCGTCCCTGTCCTGCTGTCCCCATTTATTTGTATTCATTTCCTTCATTCATGTCCATATTCATATCTGCTATCTTGTACATGTTTGACAAACTAATTTTAAAAAATCACACCCTTTCTCTCTACAATTGATCTATTTACAATATAATTTATCTCACTTATTGTCTTTTCTTAAAAGTCTTTTTTTCCTGAAGAACCACTCCAAGTAATAGTTTTATCCCTATCAAATAAAGGACTTATGCTTTCATTCTATTGTATTCTTCACTAATTTTCTCAATCAAATCAAATTCATTATGTCTTTAGATTCATTCCTTTGTTTTTAGATTCATTCCATCATTCCTATCTACAGTATGTATGAATATGAATAGACATTTGAAACGACGTGTTCAAAACACACACTTTTCTCTAAGCAGACGCTTACTATTCTCAACTATTCTTGGGCATCTAAATGGCCAGATATGTTCTCTTCTCATTTCTCCATGTCATCTTGTTTTTACCTTGACAGTAAAAATGATTCATCAATGGAACAACTTGCCTCTTGGAATTGCATCACTGGAGGTTTTCAAGAAAAGATTTGACAACCATTTAACCAGGGTCTTGGATTAGTCACTAGAACTCCCAGTCCTATGAATCTATGTTTCCGTGACCTCTAGAAACTTTGCTGGCCATAAAATATACTAGTTTAGATCTATCATTCTATCATCTAACAGAATAATGTTTTCCCTAATCACATTCATTTAGAATGTTGTACAATGTTCTTCAAAATTCATATTTGATTTTTCTATTATCATTTGATAGAATATAATATAGGAGACACTGATTAAACAAGTTAACCACTGGTTAAACAAGAGAAACAAAGGAAAAATTGTGTGTTTAAAACAACCTCTGAGGGAAATTAGTGAGAATATATATTTTTATTATATCATTCAAATATCACCAACCTAACGATTCCTATTTTAATGTGCATTGACCACAATCTATGTGACACTATTTCATACTCTCTGGCTTACACATTAACTCTTACCTTCATAATTAAACCAGTTGTTTGTATCCTCAACTCCACCATACAAAATTAGACCAACTATTTTTTTTAAATTCCAGTCCTATATTTTTTAGAAATAACTCAAAAGTGATAAGCATGCTTAACACTCCTCCCTCCTCCCATTTTTCCCCCAAACAACAACCTTGCAAGGTGAGTTGGGCTGAGGGAGAGCAACAAGTCCAAAGTCACCCAGCTGGCTTTCCTGCCTAAGGCAGGACTAAAACTCACAATCTCCTGGTTTCTAAGCCACAATCTTAATCTCTACACCAAACAGGCTGTGGATCCATGACTGATTATACTGCTTTTATATGGTCTACATATGTATATAATTCCATGGCTAACGATTAATTAATTAAAATACTATGTACCATTCTATTAGTTAAATGGTTTTGGAGCTATATGAATAGAATATCTAGAAGTCTTATTTTGCCAACAAATGTTGATAATTTTTGGCTGAATATTAAAGCAATATTAGATAGGAAAGCATAATTACTTTAGATTGTTAACTCTGCATTGCCCGCCTTAGTGGTAAATATTAATACAAAGTTAAGTTATGACTGTTTTAAATAAGGATTAAGTTAATTAAAGAGTAGCAACAGCAATTTGAATTACCCACAAATTATTTGCCCAAAATAAGTTTGCTATAAGACCACTATAACCACAGAGATATTTTCATATGTTTCTTGGTTAGGCTTCGTACCATATATACTGTATAAGCATTTACTATCAAATTCTAAATTTATGAAAGTGATAAAATATGCCTACAAGCCAGGGGTGGGTTCTAAACTTACCTTGCTGGTGGTTCGCTTCCTCCTGCGCTATGTGGGCGTGCCTCGTACGCATGAACACGCACCCTGTGTGTGCGCACATGTGCAGTAAAAACAGCCCCAAATTATTATTTTTTAAAGGCCGAAAATAAGATGGCAACGCATGCGCAGTGCCGGAAATTCGGCTTCTGCACATGCGCAGAAGAAAAAAATCCGGAAAATAAAAAAAAATTCCCCAAAATAGATGTTGGCTCCGTGACGTCATCAGCAGCTCACTACCTACTCGGTAAAACCAGTCTGAACTGGTAGGAACCCACCTCTGCTACAGGGCACTCTATTGGTTCTGAAACAGCAATCTTCCTGTTTTCATGCTGGATATATTGTAGCTCTCACAAAGAGCACATCTATAGAATCCTGTTCCACATTAACTATGTTTACATGTGCCCAATTTCACATGTTTGTTCGGTGTCCATCTGTTTTCATGGACATACTCCTTCATACATATGTTTAGAATTAAAAGGTACGGTTTCTTTCTCAAATCATCCTCCGCTTTGGGTGACTTTATGAACATCCCCACGTAGCTTTCCTGGCAGCAACATGGAAGTGATTTGGCATAACAAATTTCTGCTTGGTTCTTGTTTGTTTATTTGAACTCCCAGTCTAATATACAGTGCTGGTGTTTCTTAGTGGCCTCCCATTCAAGTGTATCATATCTGATTTCACTTATGTTTGCAAAACCAGCCATGGTTAGAATTCCAGCCTACTCTTATAGATATTTTTTTTCTTGCTGGAAAATGAACATACGTCTTAAGGCGGCTTGCTTCCTTTACAGGGTTCAGAGCAAGCAAAAGAAAGACGCAGTTTCTTTCCAGAGTGCAGCAAGAATTTCTAGCTAATCCAATCTGACAAATCCTGTGAAATGCTACATCCCAGAAAAAGAAACGGAGAATGAATTTCATACAAAGAAAGTGGAGCTGTTATCTGTAGAGTCATAATGGGGTGGGCGCAGACAGAGGAGAAGCAATAACACAAACAGCTACTGGCACCATCAACCAGAAAACTCCCCTTTGCCTTCTTAACTAAAAGGCAGATATCTTTCTTCCATTTCAAAGGTTGGCCTTGAGCTCTGTGCCCCGGGGAAGATTTCTTTTGAAGAACAGTAACAATGAATGAGGAATAAATTTCATTTGAATATTTGAAAGATTATTTTGAAGTCAGTGAACTCCCTGGCAGAACCATAAGTCTGTTTCTCTTTCAGGCAACAACTCTCTCGGGGTGAGAAATCTGTTCAGTCAAAATAGGGAGAGCTTTCCAGATGGAGTTGGTTGGATTGAGACATGAGCCTGCTCAGAAGAAATTAAAGCCTCTTTCTCTCCCCCTCCCTCCTTCAGAGAGAGAGTGTGTGTGTGTGTGTGTGAGAGAGAGAGGAGAGAGAGAGAGAGAGAGAGAGAGAGAGAGAGAGAGAGAGAGAGAGAGAGAAAGAGAGACAGTTACAGGAGTTTCTGGGTGATTTTACATGGATTTTGTATGAAGTAATGACAGGTTTTTCAGCCACCTGATCCCCATTATCCTCTGGAGAGAGATTAGTCCATGATGCACACGCATCTACAATAGAAGGCTGGCTAGCTAATTTGATATTCCATCATTTTTAATCTTTTCATTCAAGTGACAGCAAATGTGACCTGTCAGATCTTGCTTTACTTTCTGTTCGGAAAAGCAGCACTGAAATGGCACTTCTGTAGATGTTGCTCAGAAATGGACATCAACATTCTTGGAAGGAGTCTCGCTAAAGCTTAACAAATGAAATGAGAAACCCAGGAAGGATTTGGCCTCTCTCTCTTTTGTGGACATTTGGCTTCCTTGAGAGTTGCTTCTTGTTAGCCAGTTCTGACAAGAACATTATGCTTTAAAAACAGTAAAACACAGTACAAAGTTTGGAAAGCTGATGAAATACCCCACATATTTGCTTTCCTAAGTGGCATCCAGGATGCACCATTGGAGCCATCTCAATAGTGATTTATAACCAACATTGATTTCTTGTGCATTTTGCTGGAACAGTGAAGAGCTTCACACAAGGACCATGTAAGTGGATTCAAAATACGAATTGCCTCCACACAGAACACTTTCATTAGGGACACATTGCTATTTATTTTTCAGGATGTATGGCCACAACCAGACTAGAACTGTTAGAAAACTTGACACATTCCTATTAAAGGCACCTGAAAGCATGTTGAGTGCCTTTAATAGGAAACCCTATTATCAGTTGAGCCTACCACAGCACAATCTTTGGGATGGGAAATTTATTATCTGGTAGACAACCTTCACTCTCAGTAAGCAGTGTTGAATTGATATGGGTGGTCTGACAATATTCCAAACAATATTGGAGAATCTATATAGTAACACCTCTGACTTCTCTCAATGCCCTGCAACCAAGAGTGATGCCAACATGAATAAGGTGGCTTGAGTCATCTGCTTGGGTCATATCTTCCCTGGAAGTCAAATGTCTGAGCTAGTTAGACCTTAAGGAACCAAAAAAGCTCTACGCTTGACCAAGAAGGCTTTAGAAAGTAGCCTGGTGGAGTGTGAAGATCACTTACCTTGTGTAGAAGCTTGCATCTTGATCCTATTAGTGTGCTATTAGGGAGTGAAGACTCATCTATATGTAGAGGAAATAAAAGTTTCTGGATGTACATCTGACACCTTTTATTTTTAACATATACCCTTACAAAAAAATCAACCTCACTTTACATTAATAAAAAACCATATGAACAAACTCTCACCTTGGAATTCCAATAAAAGGATAAGAAATGATTTGGGACCTGACTGCTAAGGTCTGCGAAAGACCAAAGTAAAATGAAATGTCTCGACATAAGTACCAAAAGGAACAGAAAAGATGTTGGGGAAGATCAATGACTTTGGCCACTCAAGGATGCCTTCCTATGGCACTGGGTTTAAAGCTGCCCTGTTGTCAAGATAACACAAGGTACCTGCCTCTCTCTTCAGGCAAATTCTATGCCTGAGTCATAAGCATCCTTGATTTATTTTTATCCCAGTGAGTAGAAAATGGAACCAGAGATTATCTTTGTGTTTGATATGTTTATGATTAGCTAGCAAAAGTTAATCCATTTGGGAGTCTCTAACTGAATTATTTACAGCAAGGAGGAAAATGAATTTAGCCCCTGTGCTAAATGCTTTTCTAAAGGAAGAGAGGCCTTTTTCTTACCGAATGAAGAAAAGGTTAAATTTAATGAAGAAAGTTCTGTAAAATCATCTGGTGATAAAATATTTAATAAGTGAATCAATTTTTTTTATTCATCTTGGGTTAGTATGTCAGATTAAAATGGGCAATGAGTGTGTGTACACAAACACACACACACACACACACATGATAAAAGTCATCAAAGATTTAAAATTCAGTATTCCCTGTAAACATTCACTAACACACAATTCTCTTCCCTACATTGCTGGCATGGATTTTTCCAACATGCAGCCCTCCAAGTTATAGCACCTCATAATATACCACTTCACAGTGCTTTACAGCCCTCTCTAAGCGATTTACCGAGTCAGCACATTGCCCCCCAAAAATCTGGGTCCTCATTTTACCAACTTGAAGGATGGAAGGCTGAGTCAACCTTGAGCCAGTCAGGATTGAACTCCTGGCTTTTGGTAGAGTTAGCCTGCAATATTGCATTCTAATCATTGCTTGCCATCCCAGCTCTTGTCCTCAGGATGTCACGACCTCAGTGGTGTTTTCACTCTAAGGTGTAACTGCTCCCAGGTCACACACATCCATTCCCTCTTGTCAAGCCCCCTCCTTCCTTCTGGACTGAAAGAAATCTCAGATAGTGATTTTCCAGTTCCTGAAAGTTAGACGTAAGCTCATGGGTTAGGGTGGGTGGAACCTTACCGGCAAATCTATGTAGACTTCATCGGTAAGAAAAAGGCCTTTTTGCTGAAGCAAAGCTATGCTGTATTAGAGTGAAACTTAATTTACTGGGTGGTTGTTTTGAGAAGCACATTTGTTTCACATAATGTTTGGGGGTTTTGAGGGGGAAGAATGTGTTCAATTACAACAAACTTCATAGCTCCAGGCAGTATCCCAATCATGAACATACTGTTATAGCAAGGCACAGAAATGTGATAAATAAAGATTCTTACTGTTTGAAAGGCCTTGGCCTAAAATATGACTATTTCATTAAGTAGATAAATGACTAAATAGTGTACTAAATAGGTAGTATAACACACTGTTGCAGTCACAGAAGATTTTTTTTATTTTTTGCACAAGAGAGAACTTGCAGTCCCTGGAATGTGCTCTAAAGGCCTCCAGTTTTGAACGTCTTTTAGGCTAATGTGTAATTTTTATTTTCTCAGAGAACGTCAATTGTAAATCTCAGTAGCCTCTATCTTTTTTTGTTGTCAATCAATGTGTGCAGATCAGGGGTGGTTCTGCTTCTTTTTGCTGCCGGTTTGCTCAGGGTCATGCTGTGCGCGCGCACGTGAAGCAATAAAAAACTAGCTTCTGCATGCGCAAAAGCAAAATCCAAGATGGCAACGCCCACAGAGACACAGATGGAACCGGCTCCGTGACATTACCGCGGAGTTACTACCAGTTCTATAGAACCGGATAGAACCGGTAGGAACCCACCTCTGGTTCAGATATTTCAGACCTCAAAGGACGTGTACATATTTTAAAACAATCTAATTACATTAAGTCTTAGCTGTCTAGATTAACTAGAAACTGCTTTGAGATCTCAGCTTTCCCCTATAAAGTCCATGCATTGCATACCTAAGTATTTCTCTGAACTTTCTTCTTTCTTTGAGCCTATTTTGCAGGCCTGCTGGAAGGGGGAAGCCAAGGAGCTGCCAAATGCAGAAAGAGAAAGTTGGAGCTTTTTCTAAAGTCCACCTGCAAGATGCTGCCATGAAGCTGAGATTTTTCCAGTTGACTGATAACTTAAATTTAAATGGAAATATACTTTTTTTTGTCCTGGAATGTTTAACTGAGAACTGTTCTGAGAATAGTCAGAAAGTGTATTAATTTTCAAATGTTATTTAATACTTTTCATGTTATCGGTTGACGTTACAATACCAACAACTCTATAGTGCCAAGTAGGGAACTTGAGCTTTACTTTGTGAGAAAGTTGAACCAAGTTGCAGATTAATGCAATATTTGTAACAGCAACGATGTATGGAATTTTGGTGTTTTTCCCCCCAATGGGACTAGAGAGGCTAAAATTGAACTCTAGGAAGATGGGATCTTTTCATCACACTGTCTCATTCCAAAACAAACAAACAAACAAACAAACAAACAAACAAATAAACACTCTTTTGATAAGATATTTAATTATGAATTTCCACGATCTAATTTAAGCTAAATTGCATTCATTAATATATTACATTCAGACAAAAATTCTACTCTAAATGCACTATTAATGCTACGGTAATCTATTAACTGTCATAATACTTCTCAACAGTCATAGGCGTATACCTAAATCCATGTATCTTATTCCCTCCTCCTAAACACCCAAAATTGTCTTAAATTTGCTGTCCTGGGTAGTGGATTTCTGTCCCATGGATTTGTATTTCGTTTTTATTCTTTCAGTCTGAAAGTATTGTTATTTTATTAAGAATAAGAATTATAGGCATTTGAGGAAGACGATTCCAGATTAAAAGGTGTTTATGCAATGTGTGGGTCTGTTCAATGATACTGATATGAGTTTAAGCAGTTACATTCCTTGGAGTTTCTTTGCCATCTTTCAAAATTGCTAAGACAAATATATGGCTCCCAAGCTCAGCTTTTATCTCAGGGCTCATTTTTACATCAAGGTTGATTGATTTCTTATCTCGAGGTGACACACAGTTGAATGTGTCCATAAAGAACGGAATGTTTGTTGGATGATGACTCCTTCACCCGTGCAAATCACCATCTGATGTCATTGGCCTTAAATGTGAGTGAACCAGTTCTCAGTGTAAAAGAAAATCTGCTTTGTCTCCAGATAGCACAAAACAGATTTCCAAAGCAAGGCATTTTTTATACTTAAATGTAATTGTACTGGTCAATTGATCTGTCCTGTGATATTCAGGGAAGTTTGAACTGATAGTTCAGGCTTGCAGTGTTGGTTTGGGAAGCCAAAGTATGGAATATTTACGGCTAACGTCCTAAAATTCCCTCAGCATATGATTCCCTATTAAAAGGGTACCACAATGGTAGAAGGATTGCAGAGCAAAAACTATTTTTTTCATCAAGAATAGGAAAAATCCAAAGATTATATATATCTTGGCAGCTGGGAATTGGATTTTTGCAAATCTGATTTTTAAAAAATCAGTAAGTTATCATGTAACCAAAGATATATATCCACAACTGCTATGATTTGCTGTTCATACAAATATTATGTATAGATATACTGAACTCTGTATTATTGTTTTTACAGCAGCTGGATGTGTACATATTAGAAGTCAAAAAGTGTGAAGCCTGCAGTTAAATGTTCTACAAAACATTGTGTTACAGAGTGTACGTATTCAGGAAGTCAAACTTTTCCCAACCTCTTAATTTTCCATCTTCTCATTTCCTAACCAAACAGCATCCATGTTACACTCAGCATATACATAAGGTTCTTTTTTCTCTCTGAATGTGGGTGCTTATCATGTGTTCTTGTGTGCGTATATGTGTGGACACACTCATGTGTTCTTGCATGGATTTTTTAAAAACTATTTTTAAATACATCTTGTTTGGATACATCTGCTTCGTGACAAATGATGTTAGTTTGACTGTATTTAAAACATGAATGTGTTTTATAGTATAAAGCAGTGTTATTCAAATTTGGCAAATTTAAGGTGAATGGGCATCAACTCCTACAATTCCTCAGCCAGCATAGGTCATTTGGATTTATTTTTATTTTATTTTATTTTATTTATTTATTTATTTATTTTGTCAAGCATGTATAAGATTACATAAAAAGTATAAACATGATTGTGAATACATGAAATGTATAAACATGGGTATGAATACATGAGATGATTACGAATACAAGGGGACATTAAGACAGGGATGGTAGGCACGTTGGTGCTCTTATGCACGCCCCTTACTGACCACTTGGGAATGGGGTGAGGTCAACAGATTGCTAAAGCAATCAACAGGTTTGCTTTAGCAACTAACCTGTCAGTATCTTCAGATTTGCAATTAGAAGATTCTCCTCCCGTGAAGATGTTCTTTCTCATGAACCAGCTACTATCAAACATTTCAAACATTACAGCTTTTGGTTCTTCAGCTGCCAATAAATAAGGGGTGTTTCTGCCCAAATGGATAAAGCACTTCCAAAAGCCAATGTCAACAATCAACGAGAAGCCTTGTATCCTTGGATCAGGGCCAAATTGGCTAAAATGCCTATGTAAGAATGAACTAAAGTGGAGCAAGATGCCAGTGAAAACTTTAGAGTTCCTTTTATTGTGCATAATAGCTTATACAGCCTCCCGATTTCTCGGCATTTAATATGTCATCTGGAGATGCACTGGTAAAATCAGATGAAGCAAGAATTACATTGTCCCAGAACTCTGAAGCCTTCCCACAGCATTCTGGGAAGGGAGGGAGGCCTTTATGAAAAAGAACTCTTGGTTTCTGCTCCAGTAAACAGAAGCACCATGGGCTCCTGGCTGCTAATAGCACTTGGATACAAAAGAAAAAAAATCGTAAATAAAAAATGCTTCATGCTGGGCACAAAAAGAAAGAATTAGCTTAACCCACAAGGCTCTCTGATGTAGAGACTAACAAAGCTTAAATCTATTCTTTTTGGAATGGAGCTTGGGTCACTACTGCAACTATTATTGAATGTGTTACACATACACATACACATACATACATATACATATATCTTTATATAGAGTGAAGGTAAAGGTTCCCCTTGCACATATGTACTAATCATTCCCGACTCTAGGGGGTGGTGCTCATCTCCGTTTCTAAGCCAAGGAGCCAGCACTGTCCAAAGACATGCCCGTAGTCATGTTGCTGGCATGACTAAACGCCAAAGGTACACGGAACGCTGTTACCTTCCCAACAAAGTGGTCCCTATTTTTCTACCTGCATTTTTACATGCTTTCGATCTTCTAGGGACAAGTAATGGGAGCTCACTCTGTTATGTGGCACTAGGGATTCAAACTGCTGAATTGCTGATCTTCTGATCAACAAGCTCAGCGTCTTACCCTTGAGCCATTGTATCCCTCATATAGAGTATACCTCATTTATTTGTTAAATTTATAAATTGTGTTACTCCAGAAGTTTCACACAGTATACAAAATTAAACACTATATTATTATATATATTAATAATAATAATATTAATTATTATTAATTATTATTAATTAATATTATATATATATATAAACTAATATATTTTAATATATATATATATATACACACACACCCTGTTTCCCTGAAAATAAGCCCTCCCAGATATTAAGCCAAATCAGGCTTTTGAGCTCATGCGCTAAAATAAGCCATCCCCCAAAAATAAGCCCTCCCCAAAACGCAATAGCAGCCATGAGGTGACCACGCTCACCGCCTCCTGCACTTCAAAAATAATAAGACCTCCCCGAAAATAAGGCCAAGTGCTTATTTCGGGGATCAAAAGAAAATAAGACCCTGTCTTATTTTCGGGGAAACACGGTATAGGCAAATGAAATATGTTTGCCACATGTATGAATGACCTCCTGACCCAAACCAAGGACTAAAGGATCGTGTGGGAATCAAGGCCAGGACGCCGATGCTTTGCTATTGCTTCCGACAAGGCAACTTACCTTTTCCCTCCACCCCTCCTGAAAAGGAGGAGCCGGAGCCATCTTTCAGGAGTTTTTTTCTCTCTGACAGAAATCAGCAGGGTTAGAATAAACTGCATAAGTTATCAGCTCCTCAGGAAAGAACATGAAAAAGCCCTTCTATCACTTAATGAAAAATAGCTTCTTTTTTGGACAGAACTTCATAGGCTTGCAATCAAGCCATGGTGCTTTCCCCCCCCCTCCCTCTGCCCAACACACACACACACACCTCCCTTCCTTGACATGCCATAGAGGCAAATCAAGTCGGCATCTATTAATAATATTTTCCCCTGCTCCTTTCATTTCTCTGCATGTCCTACCACTGTCAGGCCCCGTGATGGAGCAGCGCCTTTATCTCGTCCCAGTCTGGTCTGTCAGGGTGATAAACAATTCTAACAAGAATCAGAATAAAGATCTTCCCAGTAGACTTGGCGGAGAGATAGAGGTTTTTCTCATTTTCTCGACGGAAAAAAAAAATTTAATCTAGCAGCTCTGGCTTTTTTCAAGCGTCACATTCAAAGAGATGCAAATTTGTCAGAGCTGAGACCCAGGCTGACTCTCAGCACTGCGTGAATGTCAAAGGGGGAGACTGGAAGCCTTTGACATCTTTGCTTTTTTGGGGGGCTATCTGCTGCAATAAAAAAAAAGTAAGGGGGAGAAAAATGCTTTGTAGTTTATGTTTCAACAATTTTCATAAGTTTTCTTCTGAAATAAAATAGTGCCTTTGGGAAGGTAAAGAGAGAGAAAGAGGAAAGAGGCAGGCAAAAGACATACCATATACATGTCCATTTAGATTTTGAATGTGCAGCAGTTGTGACAGTCCTATTGTTACTCTTTGCAGCAATTTTGGAAGGAGCTAATGAAGCCGCCCTGCAATTGCTTTGACTTAAAAACATATGAAGATGCACAATAAGGAGCCTTTGTTTTAATGCTTGTATTTGTATGCTGCATTATTAATAATCTAGTAGGTAGAAATACATATGGATGCCTACATCCTCTGACTATATAGATTGGAATGCATTATGTTTTTAACCATATTTGTGGGTAAAGTCCACCTCTTATGGAAATCTCTGGTAATTATGTGGTATTAATGGATCATCCTCCACTATATGGTATAGATCCTGAGGAATGTCTGCCAAG
Organism: Pseudoxenodon macrops; assembly: GCA_032467955.1. Lineage (NCBI taxonomy): Eukaryota > Metazoa > Chordata > Lepidosauria > Squamata > Pseudoxenodontidae > Pseudoxenodon > Pseudoxenodon macrops. Next base: position 31,257 of record JANHFT010010290.1, on the reverse strand, counting down.
ATCTTCTTAATTACTCATGGGTCTGCTAAAAGAAAGTTGGCATTACTAGATGGTAATGTCTGACAAAAGCATGTCTTCATAAGATCACCTGAACTTACCGGTAGGTAAGCATGTGGATCAGGGGAGGGTTGTGGATTGTTTTGCTGACAGTTTACTCAGGATCACGCCTCTCTCTCGTGCGCGCAGCAATCAAAAAATAGTAATCAAAAATTGCTTGCAATGAAAAATTAGCTTCTGTGCATGCGCAGGAGCAAAATCCGAAATGGCGGCGCCCACAGAGACACCAAAGGAACCAGCTCTGGGACATCATCGCCAAGTTACTACCGGTTCTAAAGAACCGGTTAGAACTGGTAGGAACCCACCTCTGATGTGGATATATATTGTTAAGCCTTTTCTAACAGCAGTGGTTCTATTCAAATTATATGGGACAGAGGATGATATAATGGAAGAGAAAAGAGAAGAGGGAGAACAAGAATGACATATTCAGTTATATTGCCTCAACTTTCTCCACTAACCAATCATTAAAATAATGAATTTTAATGCTGTGTCCTATGTCCATATACAACCTTAAATTTTCAAATGAGCAACCTTGTGAAGACTCTGCTACTGATATGTTTAATATCCAATAATATTATTTTTGTCTTTTCTATGTTATGGCCTAGATTATAGAAGAACTTGCAGCAAGAGCTGAGGCTGCATGTAGTCACTTATTGTGACCTCAGTATAGACCTACAGACAGAAGGGTGGCCATGACTGAGGAAGGGTTCCTCATAAAATATGTTGCCTGCCTCCATCAGTCCCTAGTGAGTGGGTACAAACTGTATTTTTTTCCTTTTTAGCTTTCAGATTACTGTTTTCGTAACCTATTAGCAAGGCACTTTAGAAGAAATCCTTGATGCATGTGAACTCTCATTATAGTCCATCTTATTTTTATACTACCATTCATGTCTATTTACCTACTTGCATATTCTGAGTACTTGTTTCCCAAAATTTATACCCAATGGTTTACAATAATTCTAAGAATGACAGTGAAAACATCTCCTTCGAAGGTTTGGCATGTTATATCCTCCAATTAGTTTAATCCACCAAAAATGAGATTAAATGAATGATGATTCTGATCATGTGGAATTTCCCAACAGTAAGAACTGCTAAGCAATGGAATAGTTTGTTTAGAACAGTGATGGTCTATTGCTTGGTTTTCAAGCATGGGCTGAAAGATCACCAGCTGAAAAGACTCCTGGACAGAGAAGTGCATTGGATTAGAGCAGGGGTGTCAAACTCGTATCATCATGGCGATGTCACATGACATATTGCAACTCCCCCCCCCTTCGCTAAACCAGGCATGGGCCTGGCCAGCGTGTGATACATCCAGCCTGTGGACTGTGAGTTTGACAACCCTGGATTAGAGTATTCCTTTCAACTCTTAATTTTAAACAAATGTTCCTTTTTGGTACATGAGGGTAAAGTGGGATTATTAGAACTGGGTCACTTTCTCATCACAGTTATACTGAACTCATACATCACACAAAGTGACAGTGTGGTGAACTTTGTTTTATCTTGAGAATATGTTAACTCAGTCATGGTAATCATGACTTAATATTTTGTGTTTTCCAGATTGGAACATTATGGCTTATTTCAAAATCATGGTCAAAACAAGCCGTAGTTTAGCTTAATGTATGAATCATAACGGGAATATTCTAATCTTTGTTACAGTGGATTCTAGATTTCACCAGAAGAAACTTAATGAAAATTACTTTGACTCTAAGAAATAATGTTCTCTAAGGTAATTCTCAAAATAATATCGAAGTTTTAAATTTTCCTCAGTTTTCTTCACAAATATTCATATATAAATCCTTTCAGCCAGATGACACTCAAATATCTATGTTTTTCTTTTCTTTTATTATTTCAATCATTATAGTGGTTCATGTACCTCTTTATTCTTTTGGCACCTACAATCAGAAGTCAGAAAAAAGAATGATATATATTTGATAATTCCAGATATAAATGGCTTTTAATATAGATCCATTTGCATAATAAAGTAATAATTTATAAAGAAAAATCCAAGCATAATTGATTGTCCCTAAGTCATGCCTCTCATAGACCTGGCAGCTTTTTTACAGGCAGGAAGGAGGGGGGGAAGCTTGCTGTATGCACAACTCTTAGTGACATTAACTTTTGAATTTATGTATGAATCACATTTATGAAAGAAAAAAGAAAAAACGAAGAAGGCCATTTAACACTCCCCAGGAAGCCAGCCTTTTTTGAAAGAGGGGAAAAAAAGATTATTTGTTTCAATATTGTTCACAAAATTAAATTTATTGTTTACTTCAATATTTCCTGTATTTATAAATGACCGTGGCATAGTTTTAAGGTCAATACTTGCAGAACTGCCTTTAGAAGCTTTATACAATCATCCAAACACTTGGATAAAGCTTCATAAGAATTATGTACAGAGAAATGCTGCATAAATCAGTATTATTGCAGAACTTATCACTGTTTTATATGTGCATCCAGTAATCCATATTGTTCTGCTTTCCTTTGTAATCTGCTTTAAAAATTAGTTGTTATGAAAATTTGTTTTAAATCTAACATATAAGCTTCTTCCTTTCTTTCTTCCTTCCTTCCTTCCTTCCTTCCTTCCTTTCCTCCCCCTCTCTCTTTCTATGTATTTTATACTGTTTTGAGCTATTTTCAATTACCAAAATATCAGTGCTCATTGTTAACTGAATTCTGACCTGCATGTACATTGAGTTGAATTTCACTCCTGATGACAAAGTGGCCAATTGCTTTCCATCTTAATCTGTCCCCAATGACAACCCATTGTTCTTCTTGAGACATTTCTGTGATCTCCTGATCCCCTCCCCTTCTTTTATTTCTTTCAACTTTGAAATCATAGCCACTATTTCCCCAGTCTTTCATCTGCTCCCATGAAATGCACACAATATTTCAGCCTGTGTGTACAAAGTGATCAGGCCAATCATAATTTACAAACATTAAAATCACCAAGTACAGAGCTTTTATCAGAGTATAAAGGAAGGTATGGCAGGATAAAGCATACACCTATCTGCTGAACGTATTCAGCAGATCCATGACTAAGCTTTGTGTTCGAGATATATCACACCTTATATGTGGCTTCTGAATATGCAGTGGTGTCTATCCTCTGTTTTTGCAGCTGAAACAGGTATATGCGGGGTTGGCTTTTGGGCATAATTTTCAGCATCAAATGGAGTTTTTGTCACTTGTAATGACACAAATGGAATACATAGGTAGGCCTTTGCCCTGATTGAATGTCAACTTCTTGTATTCTTAAGTTCCAAGTAGTATGCTAAAATTAACTGTAGAACTGTTGTGGTTCTTCTTAGCTTATTTGGTTGCAGGTTGCTTTTGTTTTGTTATTGTGCTTGTCTACTTCTGTGATATGAAGTTTTATTTATCAGCCAGTTTGTTGCAGAGCCTGAGGAAGATTTGTCCTGATAATGACTAACCCAAAATTACCCAGTTTGCTCTGTGTTTAGGGATGGTCCTAGTCCAGTACCCTAACTGCAACATATGCCATGTTAGCATTCAACTTAACAATGGGACTAACAGGCACATTTCTGGTCCACTACTCTATCTATTAACATGTATTTCTCTTTTGGGCTCAATTTCCATTGCTGGGTTGAGATGATGTCAGAATAACTGATCATCCAAAATCCTAAACTTGAATGTCAATTATGTGTTTGCCTGATGTTCAGCAGAGTGTTAATACAATTTTAGTTTGGGGACTTTAAAATGACTGTGATCTATCCCAGGTCTGGTGAAAAATAATTAAACAAAGAAACATGTATTTCTTTTCGTGCTACTTTCTAAGTGAGTTTGCTTCATATCCTAGGCAATCATTCTATGTTGCAATAGGGACTATACTCAAGGGAAATAAAAATCAGTCATTATCCTTATCTTCAAATGTTGTTATGTCTGGAAATACTCTGCATATCTGTATTATGGAGTGCCAGTTTCTACCAAACCAGGAACAACTTAGTAACCAGCTTGCTTACAAACACATTTTGGCAACTGTCACATATAAAAATATATAGTATTTACCCACATCATAAAATCATGTAAATTATTTTTTAAATCAGATCAGGTGTTCATTCCAAGATTTGCTTACAAATTTTAATAAGAAATATAGAAGGAAGATGTGGATTGGATTGAAATATCCTTTCACCTTGTATTCAAGCCCGGTTGACTAACGATGGGGCTCATATAACTGGCAGAAATTATAGCATGCATGATAAGGAAAGGCTGGACACAAACTAGATGAAACACATAAAGAAACATTTATTTTAAAAAGGTAAATCAACCATAAAGATCCTCCCAATAGACTCAAGAGATGGGAGCCATTCTCATTTTCTCCATGGCAAAATTTAATCTAGCTGCTTGGCTTTTCAAGCATCATATTCAAAGAGATGCAAATTTGTCAGAGCTGAGACCCCAGCTGACTTTCTAGCACTTTGTGAATGTCAAAGGGGCTTAAAGGTTGATTTTTTTTTACCTCCCTCTATCCAAAGTAATTCAACAGTAGAGGGGGGAAAAGCTTTAAAATGTAAGCTTCTGTTACCTAATTGTACCAAGCAGCCTATTACATGAACAGCTATTAGCAGGAAGTGGGGGGCAAGTGAGTTTTAGTATGATAGAAAACCTAGATGGACGTTTTCACCGGAAATGTAAGAATTATCATATCTCAAGGATTCTGATCATAGGGCAGGATTGGGCAGCTGTTCAATAGCCAGAGGCCTCGTGTAACATTTTGAGATGTGGATAGAGACAAAACAATTGAAGTTATTTTGGTGCAGGGTGGAAGGAGTTTTTAATATACATACATTCATGCTTATAATAGGATTCACATTATCATTTTTTGTATTTTCCACAATTGTCAACAAACCCATGCCACCAGTTTGCAGCAAAATGTCCCAAGGAAGAAAAAATAGGATAGGGGCTGCATATACCTGGACCTCAGGTTGTCCACCTTGATAAAAAGATTAAAGAGTATATTAAAAAAAACTGTTTCATTTGTTGTAGAGGTAGTTCGTTAAGTTCTCCCTTAATGATTACCCTGTTTAGTGACCATTCAAATGTACGGAACAAGTATCTTCACAACGTTACACTTATGATTGTCATATCATCCCCATAGTTACATGTTCCCAATTACGGTTGTTAAGTGAGGACTACCTGTATAAAAAGTTTAAGAGGTTGTGAGCAGCAACATGGTACTTGAGTAACATGGTAACAATTTGTTATGTGGGCAATAAAAAGAAAGCAGAAGCATATGAACAAGCAGAGGCAGTAGGTGATGCAGAATGCAGCATGCTGTCTTCATACAAGAAATATTACTTATTTGGATCCATTTTTGTGAGTTTTATGTTGGGATATGGAATTCAGGCTGCTTGTGACTTGCTGGATGATAGACATAGAAGTGGACAGAAGTAGATGCATGAATCATGGGTCATTGTCTCCATGGTTGTTCGTATTACTGACTATGGTATCCCAAATAGAACTATATCTTTTCAATGTCAAAGTCTCTTTATTGAACAACAGAAGTATACAAACGTTCAAATCTTTTAAAGTTATCAGGGTGAAATACAAATGACCTTTATGGTTAAAGAATCAGTTGCCATTTTTGCTTGCTTAGCTTGCTTATTTATTTATTTATTTAGAAGCATGTTACTCTACCAACCACTGAAGTGTCTCAATGGACTACAAAATAAAAGCAAAAACAAAATTGGAACCAGAGAGATTAAAAACAGAATCATAGTACTTGAAGGATCCACTGAGGCCATAGAGAACCCATGAAGTTCTCTCTGAGGGAGAAATGAAGAAGCCCCAAATGAAGTGTAAAAGCAATCATCATAACTCAAAGAAACAATTAACGTTTCTTTTGAGAATAAACATATAGGGTAGACATCTCAGGCAGAATGCATTCCCAAGACTTGGAGCAACTTCAGTCCCCAAAGCTTTCATGTGTAAAACTTTGTGAACTTTTCCAGATGATCTAAATGAGTAAATGGATAAATTGGATTCAGTAATGAGGTTGCTGAGGAAGAAAATATCACGAACTGAAGTTATTGGAGATATATACAACAAAGCACCTCTATCAATTTTAGCGATTGCTGGGTTCCTCACCAAAGGAATATAAGAGAGTCTTGAAGCTGACATGGTTATAGGTTATCTGCCTTCCAAAATGATACAAAATAATTACAAAGGCAATGTGAATTATAATATGGTCTTTACAGCCGGAATGTGACATCTAATAAGAACATGAATTGACCTTACTCTAGGCCGATCTGGTGCCTCTGAGTTCAATATTTCTAAGAAGAATCCACACCTGCCCTTTCTACTGATACTAGCAGCTTTTAACATAAACAATACTAACTCCTTTGGCACCAAAGGAAAGACCGCAACCTGCTTTTTGTTATATGTTTCCTTCCCTCCAGGATCATCTGATAGTTTCAGATTGTCTGGTCTTTCTATTGTGTAATTCAGGATCTCTTATGACAAGGCAATCATGTATGCTCAAATAAAATATATTATTCATCCTCCACCAGGTCTTACTGGTATTTTATCAAATTCAATTATAGTTTTCTTTCAGCCATGTTCTAGATTTCTCACAACTTACTTTACTGCCCTTAGCTGGAGGTCAGGATACAAATACAAAAGGTCAAACGTTGTGCCACGAAGTTACTCATGTTTCAGCATTTTTACATTTTACTAATTTATATTGAAGGTTCATACCGAACCAATCCTCCTAGCTGGTCACTGATGCCATGACATTCAGTATGTCTCACCAAATAAGCATATATATTTGAAATAAATACTCAGTTGGGTGGATCCTTGGATTCACATAATTACCATTCATATAATTCTTTTCAACTCGTCTCCCTTGAAAAATAATGTAAGACTGTAATAGAATAGAGATACTAGAGCCTCCTCTGCATGCTACCAATGCCTGTAATGGCTGATGATGATATACCCCATCACTTCCTATGTTTCTATATTTGAAGGTGCTAGTAGGTGCTGGTAGAGAGGCAGATTGATGGAGTGGTCAAGGCTAAAAAGCAGGAGTTCTAGTATTGCCTTGGGCATGAAACCTGTTGGGTAACCTTGAGAAGTCACTCATTCTCAGCCCTACAAAGAAGGCAATGGAAAAATTCAGAAAAACCTTGCTAAGCAAACTGCAGGGACTTGTCCAAAATAGTCACTAGGAGCTAACACTGACTTGACTCCTTTTGAAGATACAAAAAAAAAAACAGATCCTGCCAGCTCTGGTGTTGGAATTATCCTCTGTTTCCCAGGTTGTTTTGTGTGTGTGTGTGTGTTTTAAGCAGACATTTGTGGGATAGTTGGAAATGCATAACATTGCACTGCATTTCCAGTCCAAATTTTCTCTCGTAGGGATCTGAATCCCCAATACTCTTTAGATTAAGATATCCAGCTGAAGCTGGATGAGGTTGGGGTTTTTTCCCCACATCTAAAATAAAATATATGAGAAAGGATGAACCCTCTCAACATTATTTGAGCAGTCACCATCCTTCCTTTCTTAATTTTTAAGAACAGAATATTATGATTTGGTTGGAAATGACTGGCTGTTGCCCTGAAGAAAGAAATTGGTAATGTCTCTTGATTTTCAGTCTCAAGAAAGAGTTGTACAATTGATTAATCCTGTCCTTGATAGCCGCGGAAGCTGCAGAAAGAATAGAAGAGTTTGACAAGATGAAAGACTTTTCAACACATAAGACAGCTGGTTGAGTGAAAAGATCTATAACAACACAGTAAAATATACTCAACAGTAAGTGGTATTTTTGGTGCAGTAGTACCTGCAAGCCAAGTTTTATATGACAGATTCATTGAAAAAAACAGTTTTAAGCAACAACAAACAATAAAACAAAAACTCTTAATTAACAGCTAATGGGGTATAATTTAGCCTTTTCAGACTTTTGGTAAAGAGCAAAAGTCCTACCAGATTTTTTTAAAGCAGAAAGCAGAGAATTGTGCCATACATTTCATTCTTATGTTTATGTAAACAGTTTGAAATAGTTTTTTTGTTATATTTTTCACCTATCCTCCTGCCAAAAGGCTCACAAATCTTTTTTCCCCTCATGCATTTAGCCCATTCTTTCTCTAAATGCTGCACATGCATGTGTTTTAAACTTATGAAATGGGTTAAATTGAGAACCTCTGGCTAGGAACACTGTGGTTTGTTCAGGAATAACTGGATTAGTATCTCTGCACATCTACACAACCATGGGTAAAGACTGCTGCATCTTCCTCTGCTCTTCCTCCTCCTCTTCCTCGCTCTTTGTCTTCACCTCTTGCTTACTTGCTTGCTTGCCAGTCTGCCTCACAAAAAAAAAACCTCTTTAGTAGTAAGCAAAACATCTGACTCTCAATTTATTACTCTATGACTATCATTACGTGTTGCACCTTATCATTCTTGACAAATGTATCTTGTCTTTTTATGTACACTGAGAGCACA
>JANHFT010010290.1:0-18542 GCA_032467955.1 Pseudoxenodon macrops | reverse complement strand
AAATTTGTATTATGATATGTAAAATGTTATATATGGAAATGAAATGTTAAAATTAATGTTATGGAAAATAAAATTTTAATAAAATAAAATAAAAATTAATAACGTGGTTGTTAAGTGAATCTGGCTCCCCCATTCACTTTGCTTGTCAGAAGGTCGCAAAAGGGGAACCCATGACCCCGGGACACTGCAACCGTCATAAATATGAACCAGTTGTCAAGCATCCGAAGGTAAATCACGTGACCATGGGGATGCTGCAACGGTCGTTAAGTGTGAAAAATGGTCGTACGTCCATCTTTTTAGTGCCGTTGTCATTTCGAACGGTCACTAAATGAACCGTTGTAAGCCGAGGACTGCCTGTATAAGCTTATATCGGGCAACTTGTAATTGAGGGGTGTGCAAGACCCCCTTGTGAGGAAAAAAAATCTGTGTGGCTTTAAACATCTGGCTGCAGCCGCCATCTTGGTACTTTGGATCCTGTGGATTCAAGGGTGTCTCTTTGCCAATAGGTTAAACTTACCCGAATGAGTTTGAATATTTTCATAGTCTCAAAAGTTTCCAGCTCCACAATTGAGCCATCGGGCCCTCGATACCCTGCCACAATCCGGGACACCCCTGGAAGAAAAGACTGGGCCCACCACTTGATTATCTTGTGCCTGAAAAACAAAGAAGGCAGATGATTGTAATCAACGTATATCTGCATTGAAGTGAACCCCCCATCCAGTAAGCTGGAAAGTGCTTTGTTTCTTCGGGAAGTGAGCCAAAGAATCGATTAATCATGGTTTAATTTTGGAAAAATAAATAATAATTTGGAACTACAGCCTGTTGTTGGTTTACTGACTACAGGATAGTCCTCGACAAATTGAGCCCAGAATTTATGTTGCTAAGAGAGAAATATATTAAGTGTTAACCAGGGGTGGGTTCTAATTTACCTCGCTGCCGGTTTGCTGCATCCTGCGCCTACGGAAACTCGACTTCTGCGCATGTGCAGAAGGAAAAAAACCCCCAAAAAAATGTGTTTTTCAAAAAAAAAAAAAAAAAGATGGCAGTGCCCACGGAGCAGAACTGGCTCCGTGACATCACCAGTGGTCTACTACCTACTCGGTAGAACCGATCCGAACCGGTAGGAACCCACCTCTGCTTTGTGACTCTTTGAGTGTTTAAGGTTGCCGACCCCTGTCCTATGCAAATGGAGAAGCCACACATCCAAGACTTGTTCTGGCTATTTCTAATTGCAGGTAACTGGTGGCAGTGGCAGTGGACTGCTCTACGCCACACTGAGGAAAGATCTGCCTGATGAGAACTTTTACTCTAATGCAGAGAAAGGATGAGAACCGTGAGACTGTTTAACCAGTGGTTGAAGAAGTCTATCATAACCTCAAAAGATACAGAACTTGCTGTTAGAAGCTGAATAATGAGGAGAAATCAATATTAAGTATTTACTATAACTTAAATCTCCACCATCATACACAAATATACGTAAACAAAATTTTAGGGGCAGAACAAATCAATGGAGAAAAAAAAAAAGTAAGGACTTCCTTGCATAAATTCCCCAAAAAAAGAAAAAGTAGTATCATTTGAAGCAGAATTTCCTCAATTCCCCAAAATAACAGGAAGTTTTGATAATTTATAATACAGCTACTATTAGTTTCCATTAATATTGGCTGTAACGTTAGTGGATAATGTGTTAGATTTATTATTAATGGCATCAGTGAATTAAATGACAAACATTTAACAGGCCAGCTTTCATCAATACGTGTTTTCTCTCGGATACCTAATACCCTTCAATATCACTTGGGAGTTTTGCTTGATGTTTTATTAATCCTCTTAGTACTATAACTTTTCAGGTGACCCTGAAATGTTCTATTTTTGTGGATGATGTAGTTAAAAGACCTTGTGCTTTGACCAAGGAGCTTTAAGAACGAGACCATCACATTGAAACCCCAACTTCTGTCTAAATCAGCAAGAGATGAACGAGTCTCCTACATTAAATTTTACAAAACTGTATGAAATTTCAGATTAGATCCCAGACAATGCAAGGAAAGCAAAAGCAAATAGTGTTATGCTGTTTATGTTTGATGTTGTTCAATATACCATCAAAATATTTATTACAATTTCATTGGATTATTGAATTAGGGAGAGGAAGTCTCAGAGCATTTTATGCATCCTCTGTAGAGCAAAGCATGGCACTAAAAATGGACCGAGGACAGGTATTGGTTGACATTTTATTGGGGGAAAGCAGTGATAATCATACATATTAATTGAAGTAAATTGCCACATTAATCATTTTAATAGCTATATTGGCGTACAAACTTTAGCAGCTAAACTGTCCTATTGAACAAAGAATTCAAGCTCCTTCCTGAGCCAAATATAATAAATGTTATCTGTACCCAATTAAAGACATAGATCAGTAGTCATTATGAAATGGAGCTAGACAAACATATGATAAAGCGAAACAGAAGTTAAAGAGGGGAGGGCCCCTCCCACTTTTCTAGGATTTTGTAGTTCATTTTACTTGAATACAAAATAATTGAAACCAGACTTTTCTATAGGATGCTAAGAAGAAAACTAAAATAATTTTAAAAGCCTTCACTAGGGATTCTTCATCTCATAATTCACCAAAATATGCTAATGGAATAATGTATGGCTTTATATTTTAGGGAAACATCAAAATAAATGTGTGTCTCACTCATTGCTTTCCAATCTGTTTATCCACACTAGTTCTGCAGACTTGACTACCTTAAGGCTGTAGTTTTATACATCTCCTGTCCTGATCATGGGAAAACACCCCAGTCCACATAAAACTTAGCCCCTGAACAATGTCCTCTGAAAATCTGAAGCTCATTGTTGGAAAGGTCTTAATATCACAGGATATATGCAGGAATGAGGACAAGTGACATTGTGCATGCTATGACACAAAATGATGCACAAATGTGACATCGTAACACAATTTGACATGATGTGTGTCCTCTATCAAACGCGTATGCTTAAACAGACATAAAAAAGAGAAACATTCCCAATCTACTACCGGATTTCCTAATACTGCAGAGATTTAGACTAGCTCTCAATGAAGAGAAAACCCAGGAAGGAGGAGGTTTATTTTTCAGGACTGTTGCCTGCACCTGGTGAGTTGGAGAGCACCAGGTTTATTTCACTTTGAGCACTCCAATAGCGTCAAATGTTTGCAGACGAAGCATGTTCTTTTTAGAAACACAATTCAATTTTTTAAAAGTCTGTTAGGTTGCTTATTATTTGCAGCATTATTCCCACATCAAAAATTAAAGCATTTATAAAAGTACCACAATGTATTTTTGAGAAAGTTGCAGATATGGAAGTTTAAGTTTTAGCATATTTCTGAACCTCTTCATCCCAGTCAAAATCTAACAGTGCATCGTCCAGATCAGTTACCGAGAACAATGATTTCCCTGGAATTCTGAGAGTGTTTCCTAATTCAAAACACTTCCGGGTGGGTTCTGCACAATCTTTCTGAGTCTTCAATGGCTGCCTTTCTCTCACTTTTTCATTAGTGGTGATATTCAAGGAAACTGGAGATTCGTCCGACGGTGTAAAGGCAAACTTTGCTAGCTTTGCTACAGTGCTGGGGCACACTTTTCTTGACTCTTGACCGTCCAAATGTTCTATTCTTGCCCCTGATGTTTTTGTGAAAGAAATGGCTGTGGCGTTAGCTGGCTTTGGCTTGTCTTCCTCCTTCTTGTTTTTACAGGCTTGTTTCTCCTTGGCTGTATTTCCTGTGTTAAGACTGTAGCTTCCCTGATGTCTATCAGGCTCTTCTTCCCTCAGATGTTCTCCTTTCGATGTACTTTGGGTAGAAAGGTCAGGGTTGTAAATAGACTCCTGTAATGTGTGATGCTCCTCATTTTCAGGAGACAGAAAAAGCTTAGGCTTTCGTTGAAAGGAAAATTTAGCGAACTTAGCAGGGGCAGCTTCCGAGTTCTCAAGGACGACAGGTTCATTGCAATTTCTTACTTTGTTGGTTTGGTCTCTATTTCGCTTCCTATTGAAAGTTGTTGATGTCAAATGCCTTGAAGGCACATTGTGACACAGAGAAGCCCCAGTATCTTTTTCGGGACAATCTGGGATAATTGCAGGAGGAGAAGATAATGAAGGTTGATGATCCTCAGTCTTGGAATTTGCTGTGTTTGTACAAAATCTCTGGATGCTTTCAATAGTTCTCTTCCGCCACTTCTTAGAGGCCCTTTGAGTAATGACTGAATTAGGTGTGCGAGGTGTAGCATCCAAACCTTTATGGATGGCCCCTGAAGGGGAATTTATAGGTTTTGGTATCCTCTCAAGGGCAAAAATAGTCTGCATACAAGAGTCCTCCCGATCGTTTTTTGTCATTGATTCCTTCTTCTTGGTTTGCTCAGCTTCTCTTAAACAGCTGGTCTTTTTAGAAGATTTACTATTTGTTGCTTCCAAAGCCAGATTGTCCTGAGATGTTACTGCAACTGGAAAACTACAAGTGGCCTTCTCACTTTCCATGTTACCTTCTGCTATACTATCAAACCAGTTCAAGGTGTTATCACTGTTGCTCTCATTAAGACTCTTCAATTTCTCTCTTACTTGGGCATCATTAGATACTGGTCTGGTTGGGAATCCCAGATGCGTATCAGCATCAGAACTTATTTTGGCTGACAAAGGTTGTAACTGAATATTATTTTCTTCTTTTTCTGAATGCTGGGAATGAATCCTCTGCTCTAATTCCCCAAACGTGTCGTTACTTAAAGATGCTCCTTTGCGCTGCAGAGACGGGCTTAAATTTCCATTCTGTAAAAACCTAAAAAAATTAAAAGGAAAATATTTTTTGCCAAAATAAGTTGCATTTTTAGAAGCTTTGAAATACAGAAGTGATGCTTTTTATGGTTGCAAACATTAGTAAATACATTTACTAATTTGACTTAAAACAGACTAGAATATTTGCTTTTTGAGAATACAGGTAGTCCTCGACTTACGACTGTAATTGGGCTCAGATCTATGGTCATAAGTCATTGCATAAGCCACATGACCTGACCTAATTTTTGGGGGGACGTTTTTTGTAGTGGTTGTTAAGGGACTGCTGTAATCGTTAAGCAAATGCTGCAGTTGTTAAATGAATCCATTTCCCCCAATCGGTGTTCACATGACTGCAGAATACTGAAAACAGCCATAAAAATAACCTGTTTGCCATGTGCCCAAAATGCAATCATGTGACTTTGTGGGTCAGACTGTGGCTATTGTAACTTTAGAAATAGGTCGTAAGTAGCTGTGGGAGATCCATCGTAACTTCAAACAGCTGTTAAGCAACCACTCATAAGTTGATGACTACCTGTGGATAATATTCAAGCAAATCATTCTTCTGCAGTAAAATTCTGTGTTTATTTACTCAGGAATATATATTTCTGTCATGTGTTTAGGACTGCAACCCTAGGTATTGATATTGGTTTTGCCTATAAAGAAACAAATGATTCTGTCTTATATTGTTAATTATTTTCATCCATATGCCTTCAGGACCATGCCCCACAAGAAAATATTAACATTCATCACATCACACATTGTTATAGCAGCTGATGTGTAATCTGATTTAAAGCTGATGTTTTTCCTCCCAAATATAAATATTCTGCACCTGTCAAGCCTTCTCAATTCCTCCTGCAGAAGGTGTTGCAACTCCAGCTTCTTCAAGATTAGTTCACACTGCATTCTATATTGTTCCACCGGATTTTCAGGAAATGAAGTGTGGAGTGCATTGGCACCACCAAGAAGTGCACCTCCCTAAAGCAAGACAAGAATTGTGATGCAAAAACTGTTTTCTGTGAAAACTTCTTAAATTAAATATTTGTCTGAAATGGTATAGCGTTTCCTGATTGAGCAGGGAGTTGGACTAGAGGTCCTCCAAGGTCTCTACCAATTCTGCTATTCTGTTAAATTAAACACAGTAAAAACTTTGTAAAGTTTGCAAGCATGGAGCAAAATTATGTTTTTCCAAAAAGCCTTAAGAATTTGCATATTTGGAACATTACATAAGGCCTAGAAAATATTCACAAACTTTGGCTTCGATTTTAAATAAAGTAATCAATAAAAATAAAGGTTTCAAGGTTAAAAACCTAAGAAAGTCCAGTTGCCTTTTGAAAAGCACCTTTAGAACAACCAGGACCTGGATGATTGAGAATCTCCATAGACTTTTAATCAACAAAAAGCTTCCCATCCCGTTCTGCTCCCAGCGGTTCCCAGCGGGGAGGAACCCAGGCAAGGTAGCGCGTTTGGAGATTCCCTGGCTGGTGCATGGGCCCCCCGAGAGTGCTATCGCCAGCTGGGAAATGGCGATTCCCAGCGGGGAGAGCCCAGGTCTGCAGCTCTCTTGGCTCCCCCATGCACCGGCCGGGAACGGCTGCTGCTTTGTCTCGGCAGGGAACGGGACAGTACTTGGTTGTCCTGAAGTGAGGGGCACATGGGGGAGAAGTACGCGCATGCGCAGAGGGGGGTATATGTGTGCATGTGCAGGGATTGCGCATGTGCAGGAGAGGGGGCTTCTGCGCATGCGAAATGAGGGCATACATTGTATTATGGGTGCTGGCTTGGATTTTTGGCATGCAATGCCAAAAAGGTTCGCCATCACTGTTATAGACAATTGTCTCTGTTACCTATATATATGCAAACTTACCTGCATGGAGGATTCCATCACTGAAACCACCGTTACTGCATCTTCCAGAGTTACAATTTCCCTGAACATCAATCGAGCATGTGCTGAAAAACAGGTTTTAAAGAAAATCTATAAAAGTTGATGAGTAACTTGTTACATGGAATAAATTAAATGCACATACAACTAAGTTTCATTTGGAACATCCAATACCAGAGGTGGGTTCCTACCGGTTTGGACCAGTTCTACCGAGTAGGTAGTAGGCCGCTGGTGACGTCACGGAGCCGGTTCTGCTCCGTGGGTGCTGCCCTATTTTATTTTATTTCCGGCACTGTGCATGCGTCACCATCTTGTTTTCGGCCTTTTTTGGGGAGGGGATTTTTCGGGTTTCTTTGTACTGTGCATGCGCGCCCATGAGGCGCCCATGAGGCGCGTGCCCGCCCATGATGTCCGCCCATGCGGTGTGTGCGTGCCCACGATGTGCGCCCATGCAGCGCGGGAGGCAGCAAACCGGCGGTGAGGTAAGTTAGAACCCACCCCTGTCCAATACCTATATATACCTCTATCTTATTTTATCTAATCTACCTGGAATGTATTTACTAGCTTAATTTAGTCATAGGTATTCAATGCTGCACAGCTGTTTCAGCTGCTTTTTAGAGTTAAGTGATAAATGAAAGGGCAACTTACTGATGTAGTTAAAATCTTGTTCTCCTCTGGAATTGTTCTGTTATCCTGTTTTATTTTGTTTAATTTCCATTATTTTCCCTTTTGTTATGCATGCAAGGTTTCAAAATGGGGTATATCATAAATACACATACATATCTAATATAGGTACATATCTGTCACTTTATTTCTCTATCTATTAGAATCATCTTCCTACTTATTAGAAGCATCTCTATTTCACATACATATATTTTAATACTTATACCTCGAAACATCTGAGTCCACACTGGATGAAAAAAAGAGCAGAGGTTAGAATGCAGTACTGCAGACTAATTCAGCTCACTGCAGCAGTTCAATTTTCACTGGCTCAAGGTTGACTCAGCCTTCCATCCTTTTGAGGTCAATAAAATGAGGACCCAGATTGTTGGGGGCAATATGTTGTAAATTGCTTAGAGAGGGCTGTAAAGCACTATGAGTCTAAATGCTATTTTTATATGCTGTCTTTTGATCAGGTGCTCCAGATGGTCTACATAACATTCTTTCCTTTCATATTTCCCAACGAGAACCACCCACCAACCAAGACAAGGCGTAACGGATGTAAGCTTAACAAAGAGAGATGCAACCTAGAATTAAGGAGAAATTTCCTGTCAGTGAGAACCATTAACTAGTGGAACAGCTTGCCTCAGCAATTGTGGATGCTCCATCACTGGAAGTTTTTAAAAGATTGGATAGTCATTTGTCCAGTATATGGCAGGGGTCGGCAAATTTAAACACTCTAAGAGACACAAAAGTTCTAACTGGAAGCCCCCATTCAATTCTGGAGCCAACCGGAAGTCCGGTTCCCCTATCACAGTCTCCTCCTAGTGTGGCATCCTTTTTCCTCTGCTGACTGGAAGTCGGTTCCCCCACCAAAGAGTCTCCTCCTAGTACGGCATCCTTTTTCCTCCATCTGTCCTAACAGAATGTCCAATCAATTGTGGAGCCAACCAGCAACAGGGAGCCGCAGCAGAGGGCTGAAAGAGCCACATGCAGCTCCAGAGCCGCAGGTTGCTGACCCCTGGTATAGGGTCTCCAGCTTGAGCAGGGGGTTGTACTAGAAGACCTTCCAGGTCCCTTCCAACTCTGTTGTTTTGTATTTTATAAACTTAAGCAAGTCAAAATTATTAATATCCCTAATTGCTTACAACTTCCAGGTAAAAAAAAAATCAGACACAATTTCTAAGCTAGGATTATTTCAGAGCATATGTAAGAGCACATACCCAGTGCAAAACAAAACAGCTATTTTGTCACTGATAACAATTGAGTATTGATGGTGAGAATCCCTCAGTTATATTCTGGGGAAATGTATGTAACCCTTTTCTGTTCCAAATTGCTGTATGGTAACCCATTCCAGAAACAGCAGAAGACTTTATGTAAGGTCACTGAATACATGTGGCCAGATGTCTTTCAATCTAGAACATTGAAAGTATTTTCCTTTTTCCTTCCCTTTCCTTGCCCTTCCCTTTTTCTTTTATTCTACTAATATATCTTTTTTCTATTTTTCTTTTTATGCTTCTGTAATTTTTAATCTTATGTAAAATCTTCTTTTAATAAGAAAATCTTACACAAACACACATAGCTGCTCATAGTGTGCTTTTGTGATAAATGAAGTACAAAGCATAATAAAAAAAAGTACAAAGTGTATTACCTCCTTATTCTGTGTTCTGCTCACACACAAGTTAAGCTGGAGATTTTTGCCTGGATCAAATTTTGCACGCATGAAGAAACTTTACATTTATAAGCTATTTATATAGGGCAAGAATCTTTTGACATCTTGGCCCATGAAACACAACGTCAAAACAAAGAAAGCGATTTTGGTGGCCTCTGGAGGTAGACAATAGCATTTGACTTTAGAAGTTAAATCTATCGAACTGGGTAAAATATTGACTGCAGCATTTCTTTAATATGTGTTTGTTAATCAATTCTGTGGAGTTGTTCCAATGCAGCTATTGGAAAAGCAAGTGGGGAAGAAAGAGGTTTCACCTTCAGCGAGTCGGATCAAGCTCTCTAGTAAGCGGATGGTGGTTCGGGCTGCGTTCCGGCAGTCGCTTTGCCGTTGCATCTGATAGTAGCGGACAAGGACCAGGTGGCTTTCATTGGTCAGTACAGGCTGGAGATTCTTGATAAGGCAGAAGTAAGTTTTCATTTTTTCCATCGACCAGAGCTTTTCAGATGTGCTTGGGCAGCCTGGAAAAAGAATTAAATAATAAAGCAACAACACTACTGTGTTTTCCCAGAAATAAGTACTCCCCCGAAAATAATCCCTCCTCCAAAAATAAGCCCTTTCCCCGAAAATAAGCCCTCACTACCATTTCCTCTGGTTAAGGTTAGGGAGACAGAACTGGAAATTAGGTAAGATGGCAAGAGGAGCCCCGTCTTACTCCACACATCCCAAAATAATAAGACCTCCCTAAAAATAAGGCCAAGCGCTATTTCGGGGCTCAAAAAAATATAAGACAGGGTCTTATTTTCGGGGAAACACGGTATATGCATGATAGGGTTGGGGAAAAAATAGCATTCTAGATTTAAGACTCACAGAAGTGGTTTTCTGAGCAATCCAAAACCTAATCAGCTTTTAGTAATCATATTTCATAAACTTGAATTTCTCTCTTCAATGTAGTATGCTTGGGTGATTAAATTTATCCCATCCTTTGCTGAGCCTCCACTTACTTAATTGTGGTTCACTGTATGAGCTGCATTGGCTGGGTTCATACCTATCACTAAGTCCTATATGTAGCTTATGAAATGACAGTGCAGGATTCACATACCAAAAAAGTGTCAAAACCCTATTATTTGAAAACAAAATTGCTTAGCATAACAAGTCACCTTGACTGTTGTAATCCAGTTTGCAATGGCCTCATGCAATTTGTATTATTATTGGACTCACAGTCAGCCAAATATTTAGACTTGATTTGACATTTGTATCCACTTACTGAGTCCTTCCCAAGGACATAAGATAAGGAGATATTGTATAATATTATTAAAGGTATCATCATGGATACAAGCAGTTCCAAGTAAAACTGTCTTTTGCAATTGACTGATGGTGATTTTTGTTACTGCTGATGGTGTTGTAGTGGTGATCCAGATGTTTTGGGATTGCACCCAAGGTGCCTATTACTATTTGTGCTATCTTTGCATTCTTTTCCACTCTCATTCTTCAATTTTCAGGTCTTGGTATTTTGTGACACCCCCCCCCCCCAGTTCTTTCTCTTCTGTTCTGTTGTGTCCAGGTATGTGAAATCCACCATCCAAACTTTTTTTTGTCTTTCTTATCAACAATAGTTAAGGATGGAGTGTTATATGGCAGATGCTTGTTTATTTGAATTCTAATGTCTCAGAGTATTTTAGCCTTTTTATTTCCTATTATTTGTCCATTTTGTGGTCCTGCAAGTTCTTGCTTGCAGGCAAATGGTATTTCTTCCATTGTTGCTTGTTATTATTACCGTATCTATTTCACTATATTTTATAGTGAGAATATAAAAAATAAACAGAACGTGACAATACAAAACTAAAATGGTGAAAGAAATAATGAAAAGTAAAAAACTGTTTTTTTACTAGAACATCCCAAAACCAGAATAAAAAAAGGAGAGAAAACAAGGGAATGTTTAAAAATAGTAATCACTAGATCACTAGTTTGTGGAAAACACCTTATGGAAAAAAATTAGCATTCTTTGCTCTGTTGCACACAATAGCATCACCCTGATTAAAAACTTGACTTATGATGATGATCCACTGATGATCAGCTTGGTGTGATATAATAAGACCAAGGTTTAGTGTTGGAGAGGTCTTTCTTTTCATTTGTGTAAGGAGATTGGGCAAAATGTTGATAGCCATTTTGAGCACTGAGTACATGACCAATATGAAAATAAGTGGAAGCCAGGATGCACAACTAGAACAACTGCACAACATGACAGCAAATGTGTGAGTGAAGTAGAGAGAGGTTTTGGTAGGGAACTGTTCAAGCAATTTTAGTGAGTCTTGCATATTTCCAGATGTTGTTGGAACAAATAACATAACATTGGGGTTTTTTTTCCTTTTGCAAAACATGAATTTTTAAACAAATTCACAATAGTAATTTTATTCAAAGTGAATTTACATAAGGCAAGGGAAACCTTTATTTGTGCATAAAACTATATTAAACTGATTCACAGAATTTCATAAAAAGTAATATAAAAAGGTTACCTTTATTTTCCAGTATGAAGGATGAAATTATGTGATCCCATTCTTCATTTTTTGTATCCAACAATACCAAGACAAGATCAAACCTGCTAAGAAGAGGGCTTCCAAGGGCTATATTGACGGAGATGGATTCATTAGTGTCATATTGGCCCTTTGGATTGGTTGCTGCCAAAATTGTGGTTCTTGTATTTAGTTTGCATACTAAGCTGAAGGAAAAAGAGGGCGGCATTAGTATTAAATAGAACTGAACTCTTTTATAAATGATTTTTTTAAATGTTACTGGTAGAACATCTTTCCTTCTAAATCTTCATTATGGGATCCCAAAGATTTCCATTTATTTCATGTGAACTGAAGGATTTGGATGATACTACAAATCCCTGGAAAAGGCTTGCTGATTATAACAAAGTACAATTTGCATGGGTATGGCAAGCCAAACATATAGGCGATGGACGACACCAATCCTATTTTGACTAGAAGCAACAACAGTACACATTTCAAAATGGTGTTTGTTCAGAAACAGAGAGAACAAGAATGAACTATTTGGAAAAATAATACTGAATTTGAAAACTCTACATTTTGTCAGGTCCCAATCACAATTAATTGAATTCTTCTTTTGGTTTGCTTCAATCTATATATATATATACCCTGACCAGGTAATCTTTCCCAGGAGATCCTCTTTGTTTAATCCAAACCAGATTATCCTGATACTTGAAAAACTCTTACTCACATCCAAACTTTCATTTCCACTCTGATATATGCCACTTATACATACAGCTACTATATGCTTATTTGATGCACTGTAATTACATGCACCTCTTAAATTATTGTGTATATTCTCAAAGAATCAGCAAACAGTCTGACTTGTAGTAAGAGTTTCTATGACAGCTCTTGAATACAGTACGCTTTTGCCTTCTTTAATTTGTTCGACCTTGACCCCAGATTTGTTTTCAAAGAACTAGAAGGGTATTTTTTCTCCTAGTAGTCATAGCATAACCCTTGTTGCAGGCAGCCAGGCAGCTGTTCTAAATCTGAGTTAGGTTTGATCTATTTCTAGTTGGTGCCATCTTAGACCTTACCTCACATATTCAATGGGAACAAATACAGCACCAATCATCTTAGCTTTCATATCTGTAACAGTACGCAACATGGGAAAAGCATTTTGACTTGAAGCCAGTATCAACAGAGATTCAAAAAGGAAATGAGAGTTGACCCCTTTGCACAATGCCATAAGGATTGCTAAATATGGAAGGGAAAATTTGGAACTCCGGAACACATACTTGGAATGGAAAAAAGGTTCTAAAATTCCATCGGCAGCACCAAACAAGTTTCATTGCGCTCCTGACTAAAAATGGATTTCCACTTTTGCTGAAAATAGTATCCAGTAATGGTTATTTGAAGTCCGTGTTTATGATCAGACTTAACATTGGTACAAGGGTGATGTAAACATAAAACCAAAGTGCATTATTTTCTCATGCATCCAGCTTTTAGACACATCCAGAAAGCTTTGCTGCAAATTTTAACAATTCATTGTGGTAATCTCAAACAGGAGATGGGGAAAAAATGAGAGGTAGTAGCTAATCAAAAGCTGCTGCTTCGTCACCTGGCAATTTTGAAAAATGGTGGAAGGATGTTAAAATGCAGTAATTGCTCAAAATATCAAGGGGCTATGAAAGAGCTTTGGAGCTGCAGAGTACCCACTGCAATCGCTGTGTTATTTTTGAGTGGGCTGGGTTGCAATCTATAACGCCCATATACAACCCATCTAGATGGGTCATGATTTATAACATCCTTATAGAACACACTGTTTTTAAAAAAAATGAAATTAAATTGTGTTCTCTCTGATCTCAGTAATAAAATTGAAAATATTTAATTACTTCGCAGGGTGTGGCAAATTTTTCAACTTTCAATTTGCAAACACTAAGGGGTGTGCAAAAGTTGTGACATGCCTTGGGGATTTGTAAAGACATTTGGGTTACTTTAACGTAATTTAGATGTATTTGGAAGTACCTACATAAATATCATAACTTTTTAACATTGTGTTTGTTTCATTTAGTCCACTATTCCTCCAAGGCATGTTTCTTCTTTCATCCTATCCAGTGGTGAAATTCTACAGTCCGGTTCGGGTGAGTAGATAGCGGCGGTTTGGAGAATCGGTGGCCGCCATAGTGCAAGGCTCCGCCCACCTGCCCGAATGTCATCATTTCCAGGTTTTTTTACCATCTGCGCATGCGCAGAGGGTGGAAAAGTGCATGTGATGGGGGCATGCGTGCGCTTCTGAACCAGTAGGGAAGGTAAGTAGATTTCCCCGCTGATCCTGTCCCTATTTTATCCTCTGTGAGGATGGTGAGATGGGCAGATATAGCTTATCCAAAAAGCTTCATAATTAAATGGGGAGTTGAGTCTGGATCTTTCAGGCTTATTTTGTACCCTCAAACCACTGCATCACACAGGCAATCCTACAACATTAGCACAAGGATCGATAAGTTAAAAAAAAAAAACTCCAGGTACAATCTTAACATTTTAAACATACTCACCCAGCCTTGGCAACACTGATAGTTTGCTGCTCCATGGCCTCATGGATGCTTGTTCTGTCATGTTCCTTAATGCTATTAAACTCATCTATGCAGCAGAGGCCTCCATCGGCCAGGACCAGTGCACCAGCCTCCAAATTCCATTCTCCAGAGTCTTTCACAGCAGTTACAGTCAAACCTTGAGAACAAAATCTGCCCTGTAAAAGCCTGGTAGTATTACAAGCAGCTGTTTTAAAAATGCACTTGAAAGCAGAGTGTCTATGGATATTCTGTCAGCCAGGTCACGGTTGTCCCAAAGGACAACCTTTTTCAAGAGGCAACTGGACTTTCTTGGGTTTTCTTTTTTTAAGGCATTTCGCTTCTCATCCAAAAAGCTTGTTCAGCTCTGGCTAGATGGTGGGGAATGGAAGGAATTATACTCCTTGCAGACAGCTACTCATTTGCATTTTTAGAGAGTCACTGTGGCCACCTGGAGATTTATTCGTGTTGTCATGGTCACCTGAGTGTCTCTTCCCTTCTGTTGAGAAAAGGCTGTTCAAAAGAGGCCATCTATGTCACAATTGACACAGGAGAGTCTCTAGTCTACAACAGTTCCAAGAAGGCTCCACATACATTTGCACTACTCAGGTGACCCTGATGATACAGATAATAACCTCCAGGTGGCCTCAGTGACACTCTAAAAGAATGTGAATGACCAGCTGTCTGCAAGGAATATAGTAGGAAGATATGACAAAGAATCATAGAGATGACAGAACTGATGTAGGAGACGGATATGAGACTAGAACCAACACCACCCCCGCAAATGACAACAAAAGATGAACAAAAAATTCAGAAAATAGAGGAGAAGCCAGAAGGAGCTGAAGAAAGAATAGAGGAGATAAATAAAAAAAATGAGACAAGCAGATAAAGATATTAATAATTCTTAAAACGGAACAGATAGATTAATTTTTAAGAGTTCAAAATATAGAAGAGAAGAAAGAGAAAGATCTCCCAAATGTGATGAAAAAACTATGGACAGGTGCTCTAGAGTTCCAACAGCAACAGATAGGTATTGAGGCAGAGGAAATACTAAAGATTAAGTAAGTGTGATGTAAGGAGATACAAGATCCCAAGGGAGAAACATGAAAGATTTACCAAAAAGTCAACAAGAGTTGAAACTTTAAAAAGGACAAGAGATGATGGATAGATATAGAATACTTCTTAATATGGTGGCTATTTTATTAAGAGTTAGAAAAAAAGAGGCAGAAAGTAGAAATTGGGTAAATAGTATTATGTATACTGATATATAATAGAATGTATTATAATTACAATGTATACACAAATGCTAGAAGTTTAAAGATTATGACTATGTATATCTAAATAGTATCATTATTATTAGTATTGTGTATAAAGTATATTGACCCAGACAATACACTGTTCACTAAGCACTTATGGATGTTAAAGAAAAAACTACAAATGAAATTATTAAAAAAAGAAGCTTCTTAGATGAGAAGTAAAATGTCTTCAAAGAAAAACGAAGTCCAGTTGCCTCTGAAAAAGCATCTTTGAAAGTGGAGTATTCTTGCTCTGAGTTTCATCTTAGTGTGATTTTCCAAAGCCATAGGAACACAAAAGCTTACTAATTCTAGGTGAACCCAAATTTGACACTGTTGGCACCTGCATTGTTAACCAAGGAACTATCTCACCGGTCCTCATGAAAATTCTGTATTTTTAAAGCAGAATTTTAAAAATTCTGCAGAATGTTTAGCAGAACAACTAAAAAGACTATAATATAGCTAATCACATATGCATTTTAAAAAAATGTACGGAATTTGCTTGAAATATACAGAAGAGACGCAAGCAAATTAAAGCAAAATTACAGTATTTATTTTGTACATTTACCATTTCAGGCATTAAGCCACTGTTATCTACTGGTATTAGAAGGCCCTACTCCTTTTTTAATGTATCACTGATAGTTCATCATATGCAAACTGTCACCACTTTTACAGTTCATCACATGGAAAATAAGACACTTTCATTTCTTACAGGGGATTAACATTTGATTTTAACTAGACCAGAAAAAATATTTTCATATTCACACTGCTCTGGCAATTTGTTTTTCAGTCTGCTGATTTAAAAGTACAGTTTTAGTGCAGAGGTAAAATTGTATTTTATTTCCAATACTGTACTGTACTGAAGAATACTATTCCCCATTTCAGCATTCCTCCAGATCTACAGACATCATCTTCTAGAATTTGAAAGCCTGCGTGGCTATTTGCTGAGAATTTTGGGAGTTGAAGTCCATACATCATAGCTGGTATGAATGCAAGCTGGAAAAGGCTAAAAATCTGAAAATATTAATCTGCTGTAACTTTACTATGCTTAAATATATACTTATAGATTTACTTTGTGGCAAAAGAAAACTCAAACTCAATGATACTAGTTAAGACCAAGATTCATTCCTAACAATGGAACAATACTGCCAGAAAATTTTAAGCCACAAGCCACAGCATAAAGATTTTCTCCAGAAACATATGAACCAGAGTAGCTTTTGATCTACACAGTACTGGTGCAATTCAATAGCTAGGACCAATCAATGACAGAACACTAGAATTCTGAAATAGTTACAATTTCTGGATGTTTCTGAAAGGCAGCATCACAATGAAGTTTACTGCAACAGTTTGAAATGTGACTAAGCCATCAATCACATGCATAGGGCTATGAAAGAAGGGCTACAACTAGGAAAACATTTATAATGTTTATAGCTTCAAAAATGCATTCTTGGTTATATCACACACACACGGAGATCCATTGATCCAGAAGCAGCATTAAAAATGAATTAAAGCCTTTAAAAAAATGCAATGCATCTATCAGAGGCTGAAGTCTAATCACAAACATGTTTCCAAGTACAGTATGCCAGAGGTGGGTTTCAGCAGGTTCTGACCAGTTCTGGAGAACTGGTAGCGGAAATTTTGAGTAGTTTGGAGAACTGGTAGTGGAAATTTTTATTAGTTCGGAAAACCGGTAAATACCACCTCTGACTGGCCTCACCCCCATCTATTCTCTGCCTCCTGAGTCCCAGCTGATTGGGAGGAAATGGAGATTTTGCAGTATCTTTCCCTTGCCATGCTCACAGAACAAGTTGTAAAAAAAACTTAATCCCACCACTGATCTTGGCTGTATTTTAGTTTGCTTTTTTTATCCACTGGAAGACCTGCCCATGGTCAATCAGTGTTTCAGGATTTTGTCTCCCTGTCTAAAAGCTGGTGAGAAAAGGAAATGGAGCCCAGGGTCACTAACACATTGCCAACATTGTATCCCATAGATACAGCATGAGACAGTATGGAATATTGAATATTCTCTCCAGTGGCAACTGACAATCCCAACATGTGCGCACACCACACACACACACACACACACACACACACAAAGAGAGAGAGAGTGCTCAACTTACGACTGCAATTGAGCCCAAATGTATGCTGTTAAGTGAGAGATTTATTGAGTTTTGCCCCATTTTACAACTTTTCTTGTCATATTTGTTAAGTGAACCACAGCAGTTGTTAAATTAGTAAGATAGGTGTTAAGTGAATCTGGTTTCCACACTGACTTTGCTTGTCAGAAGGATGCAAAAGGTGATCACATGACCTCAAAACACTGCAAGTCATAAATATGAGTCAGTTGTCATGCATTCAAATGCAAATCACGGGACCACGGGGAATGCTGCAAGGGTCATAAGTGTGAAAAACGGTCATAAGTCACTTAAAAAAAAGAACTTCAAACGGTCACCTAGTGAATTGTTGTAAGTCGAGGACTACCTTGCGTATTCTTTATTGCAATCCATCCCTCTCAGGCCCTTTGCACTAGGCTGCTTTACTACCAACCAAATCTCTCAAGTAAAACCGAGACACTTTTCACGCAAAATAAAAGAGGCGGAGGAAAGGAAGGAGGGAGCAGGCATCCCCGGCCGGGCCTGCAGCTCACGCCCCCTTTCCCTCCAGCGAAGTCCCGCGGGCGTTTCCGTCGCGAAAGCCGGCGCCGAGCCCGGCAGGTGGAGCGCCAGCGAAGCTTCGGCATTCCTCTCCAGCCACGGAGCCCTTCTTGCTCTCTCAGGGAAACCTCGGCAGCGGGAGGAGGGTCACGGCTCCGCCCGTAGCCAATCCGGGCCCGCGCTGCCAGTTAACCGAGGAGAATGGGCTGGAGTTTGGTGGAGTAGCAAAAGCTGCAAAACAGCGCGGAGCGCTCTCGGGGTGGGGGAAAAAGAAAAGAAAAGCCAGGGGGGGGGGATACAAGCGAGCGGGCCGCCCGATGCCTCCGCCAAAGGCGGCGGGAGCAGAAGGGAGGGCCAGCGGAGAAGTTTCCTAACTCGCCTCTCCATCCCTGCCCGGCGTCCGCCTCCCGCGCAAGGAGAGCTCCTTGCACTTTCTCGGGCGGCAAGGAGGAACCACGCTCCGACTATTGTTTGCGGGGTCCTCTTCCCCGCGCTTCCTCCCTCCCTCACTACTCTACTTCCCTTACCCCGT
>JANHFT010010288.1:0-10382 GCA_032467955.1 Pseudoxenodon macrops | reverse complement strand
TTTGTTTGTTTGTTTGTTTGTTTGTTTGTTTAATATTACCACAGATTGCAATATTTTGAAGATCCCCTGAAAAGATCCAGACCATAATGTGAGAACGGCTGATCTAGAAAAAAGTGTTACTGGCTCATTAATTGTGTGGAAGTAGTTTACCAAGAAGGAAGGTATGCCAGAATTTCTTTCTCCACACAAGAAGCACTACTGTGTTATAAGGCTGGACCTTGCTTTGCTGGTGTCATGTTGGAACCATCACTGAAGCCCCTCAAATGTTGTATTTTGATTGAAGGAGATTCTGACAGTGATTGTGCCTTCCTTACGGGATTGTTATTGTGTGGAAAACAGTCGCTCAGAGCATTGTCTACATGCCCTGAGTTGTACAAAATAACTCAAAATCTAACCTTATCTGCCAATCAAGTTAGTTGCTTTTACCCAGTTCCTTATCCATATGAAAATCTGAACAGAGTTCAGCCAGTAAAGTGAATATAAACCTAACCTTTACGTAATATTTAGCCTATAACTAAGGATAGAACTACCCCTTATGACATATTTGTGTTTCAACTTAATCTATAAAGCGTAACTACCCTCCTTGATTTAGTAGGAGGAACTAATTAGGGTAGGGGTGTCAAACTCACGTCGTCATGGCAGCATCATGTGACGTATCAGGACTTTTTCTCCCTATGCTAAACCGGGCGTGGGCATGGCCAGCGCATGACGCATCCGGCCTATGGGCCAGGAGTTTGGCAGACCTGAGTTTTGAGAAGAAACCGTGAGATAAAAGTCAAACACGTAGAGCCAATAAGAATTTATGATGTGTCATTGTTAATTAGTTAGATAATTTTTATAGAATTTTCCTCAAAAACCTTTTCCAAAGCCAAACACCCAAAAAAAGGGCGTTTCTCAATGGCCCCTGATGTACCTGCACCCCCAAATAACCTTTTCTTACTATACAAAGAACTGGCTCCAGTTTTCCATCTCTATTTGCTTCTACTTGAAAAGCCAGTTGTGTGACTTTGGAGTCAGCCTCTGAAAACGCATCAAAATCTAAATATAGCTGTGAAGTACATTCCTTTTGATTTACTGATCTGCAACTTGGGATCTTTGAAGAACAACAACCACAACAAATGATATTCTACGAAAAGAAAATGAACCTTGAGAGGCTGTATTTTAAAAAAAAACCAACCCACAGAACAGTGATGGATTATCTCTGTTAGCAAAACAAAGTTCTTTATTCAGTTGGGGAGATCCCCTGGGATCCTATTCATGTAACAAAGTGTCTGTCAATGACTATTCACTATTCAAAATGCTTCAGTCATACAGTAAGTCAATAAGGATGGAGGAGAGTGAATGGAATCACCCAGCTTGAAATAGCTGGTTTTTGCCACGCTAAAATGCTATATATCTTGACATCATCAGGTAGTTCATATAGCTCCATATGACAGAGGAACAAAGATGAAACACAAGAGCAGACTTTGGGACTCCAAACCAATTGTTAATATTATAGACCGGTATCCAGTCTCCAACAACAACCAATTGAAGACACTGAGAGGCATCTTTGAATAACAGTCTATTCCAAGTCCTGACAATTTCCTTCATGTGGTGGAAATGATTTTTAGATTTACTGTGTGTTTTGTTTCTAAAGTTATGCCTGTGGTTGGTATGTATGCATCCCTTGCTTTTATGGAGGCCCACTGCATTCTCTATGATTTTACATTCATCTCTCTCTCTCTCTCCCTCTTTCTTTCTCTCTCTCTCTCCCTCTTTCTCTCTCTCTCTCCTTCTCTCTCTCCCTCTCTCCCCCTCTCCTTCTCTCTCTCCTTCTCTCTCTCCCTCTTTTTTTTCTCTCTCCCTCTCCTTCTCTCCCCTCCCCATGTTCTTGAGCCTTATTGTGAGAGCGTTTCCCTATTGTGATATCTGGAGACTTTATAATTAACTGTCAAGACGTTCATAGGCTCTATTTAAGCCACTTTGTGTTTCATATTTATTTTAATTTTATTTAGGTTTATTTAAAGTATCTCCAGAGAGGAAAGATGGAAAGAAACAAGAAAGACCATGGTATGGGGAAAGCAATGTATTATAACTTCGAGGAACGGGAGAAGCAAAATACAATGAAATGTCAAACAATATTTCCACCCCATTCATTAAAAAAAGATTGCTCCAAGCTGTTACAATGATTCCAATTATTTTTTTTCTTAAACTTCGCAAAATCTATTTAGAGAAATAATTTTAAACACACGTAATGTAAGCAAATTTTAAATAGTCATTCTTCTGCCCAAGATTAGATCTAGACATTTAACTACTCATAGCAGAACAACAATTGACACAAATTTGAACACTCTAGAAAGGGTTTTCTTTATCATAAAGAGAGTGAGGGAAAATATGATTTTAAAAAAACACGATGAAAAGTATATGATATATTACCCTATCTAAGCTGGTTTTCGAGTCTGGGATGGAAGGAATCCCTGTGGAAATATGCGGCACTGAATGGAATTGTCTCTTCTCTTTTCTTTCATGGTCCTCACCTATAATTGCTAGAGCCAAAGAGGAAAATCTTGGAGAACATTTGGGTACAACACGATCCCCTTCGCAACAGCTGGAGCCATTAAATTTGGCTGAGGCAAACGTGAAAGTTTTGTTTCCCTCCCTTTTTTTAAATTCTTCATAAATGGAATTAAACATCTTTGCATATGGGGAAAAACAAAACTGACATTTGTATGCATTCTTAAGAAACCCTCTAATCACCTTTAATGATAGAAATAATTACCCACATCATAAATAACAATGCCATTATAAATGAAAGAAGCCAACCAGTCATTGTAGGTAACAACTGCTTTCCAAAATAATACTATAAGTGGAAGCTAACCTACATTGTTGCTGTTTCATATATTGCTGTTTCATGAAACTCGAAGGCATTATTTGTATTCTGCCTGAAGAACCCTGCAAAGAGGGAGCTAATGGGGTCCACATACATGAAGCTATTTGAACAAGGGATTGAAGATCTCTTCTATAGTCCACTCTGGTTGCTCACATTAGAGACCGCTGAACTCTAATCAGTTCTGCCTGCCCAGTGCCTTCCAGCAGAGTGGGTGTGCTCTAGGTCAGAGGTCATCAGCCAATGGTCCATGGACCACTGGTGGTCCATGAGAAAATTTTAGTGGTCTGCAGTGAACCCGAGCTGCTCCAGTATGACCAACTGCCAGTCCTGTGACTAGAGTTTTTGAATATGGGCCCGGCCAAGCAGCTCATGGTGGTACTGGAAATCTCCGCTGTAGAGAGAGCTACTTGCAACTTGCAACTTTGCAGGAGGAGCAATGTGCAAGGAATAGCACAGCCCTCGCTGGCTGGAATGAGGTAATGGTGTATTGGTGGGTGGGTGGTGGCGCAGGTGGGCCGAAGCAATGGGTGGCGGCAACCCGTGGCTCTTTCTTCCCCCTGCTGTGGCTTTCTGTCGGCTAAACCCACTAGCCCCACCCCTTGCCCTCCCCTCCCAGTCACTCCTCGCCTGGCCTGAGAAAGGAAGGGTGGGAGATGGAGATTCGCTCCATATTCCAGAGTGGGAGCAAAGGTTCATCTCTTGCTGGGTCTCACGAGCGTTTCTTCCGGACCTTGTTGGTGCTCTGTGCACCTCAGTCTCTTGGGGAGAAAGAGATGAGAGAGAGAGAGAGAGAAAACGATGAGAGAGAGGGACAGACAGACAAAGAGAGAGGGGGGGGAAGAGAGGAGAGATCCCAGGGTTTTGTTTTCTGTGGGAAACAGGTCCAAATGACTCTTTGAGTGTTTAAAGTTGCAGAAACAGGCAGCCAAATTAAGTACCTGAAGGACCCCATCCCATCACTGGGAGTCCAGGTGCTTCAGCTAAGTGGCACACCAGATTTGTATTAGTGGTCTGTGAGATTTAAAATTATGGATTTAGCAGTCCCTGAGGTCCAAAAGGTTGGTGACCTACTCTAAGTGTCATCCATTAAATATTACCATCTTCTGGGACCTAGGAAGCTTGCCTTTTCTTTTGCAGCATGCGCGCGCGCGCACACACACACACCATGAAGAACATCCTCCCAAGAGATGAGGATGGGGCCCTCTCTCCTGGAGCTCCAGAAAGCCTTGGAAATCTGGCTCTGGTCCCTAACCTGAGCTGATGTTTGTCCTTGTTTAATGACCCCTGTTTTGTTTTGTGGGTTTTGCTGCCAAAGTATTTTACCCTGGACTGTTCGTTTGATTTAATATTTCTAGCTGTTATTATATTTCCTGTATTTTTATATGGCTCCCAGAATCTACCAGAATTGGGCAGCCAATAAATTTAAATGACATTAATTTAATTTAATTGTATTACATTTATTATTAAACATCACGTTGAGATCTGTCATGTCCCAGATCCTTGGGTAACATCTTATATCTCTGAGAAGAACAGAATCAATACAGAGGTGGGAGAACAAAGTGGAACAGAGGGTAATACATTTCCTATTTATAACCTTGCTTTTTTCCTGAAATAATATCTAGGCCATAATCTACTAGTGAACTTTTTAAAAAGTTGAATTCCATTCATTGAGGTCTACAGACTGTTCCAGTAATAGAAATTGACCCCTGAAGCAAAAAGGGTTAGACTCATTAAGAAAGCTTTCCCCTATTCCCAAGAGAGAGAGTTTTCTATTTTATGTTCCTCTGGTAAGAGTCATGGAGAAAAGAATACAAAATATACTCTCGTCTGGAATCTGCAGATATGAGTATAACAAATAACAAATGTTTCCTGTTAATAACTGTGTTTATCAAGAAAATGTAGTGAGTTAATATTTATGCTACTTAAAAATCCATCCATCCATCCAAATTTCTGGTTGCAGTTGCCTGTCTGGATTGTGTGCTATGCTGGTTGGACAATACTTGGGAGAAGACAACCAATGCTCTAGGTGTGTAATAGGGAAACCTGATTTAAACCACTCAAAAGGTTCATAGGATGATTAACAAAGTAATTGTTTCACGTAAAAAGAAACTGCAGATTCAGTCCAAACATGATAAATTCTATCAGACTACCTGCAATCTATATCCAACTGGAACTTCATGATCAACATGTTTTCCCTGCCAAGTAATCCACCGGTTCATGACACCTCTTTTATTTACATTTCCGGGACACTCTTGACAACTTTTATCTGCACTTTTAAGTAATCAAGATAAATGTATTTCTCTAAAGCTAGCAAAATTTTGCTACCTGATGGGTAAGCTATTGGTTACCAACAAATGGTTGCTAATAGTTCTTGTTGCTAGGGGATGGTTTTGTGTTGTTTATTTTATTGATTGTATTTTTATTGGACAATGATTAAAATAAAGATCACTCATTCACTCACTCGCTGAGCCTGCCTGCCTGTCAATGGGAACTTCAGCCTTGCTAGAAGAAGAAGCTGATTCCCCAAAGGCTCACCATGCTTGTCTTTTCATGGGCAGGTCCAGTGTATCAAAGCTGGCAAATGACAACAATCCAGTGAGGAAGCCAATGATGACCCACTAAGTTTGCCTTGATCTCATTTGAAATTAAACCAACCGCTTCCTTCTTCCATCCGTGCCCTTGTTTTCCCCAATTTGAGCTTCCTGTGATGTTTAATTATAAAACCTGTCAGGTACATATTTGTTCATTGTGTTGGAAAGGAGGGGATTTGAGTCTTCAGTATCACTTATTGCGTGTTAATTAACTGTGGCTATTCCTCTCCTTGTCCCTTCCCCCCCAATTAAAGATAACATCAGCCCATAACCTGAGAAACTCTCTGGGGGACTTTCAATCATGGTTGATGTGCCGGAACTTTTGCCTTCCTGCTGGATTACTTTATGTCACCTTTCTTGCCTCAAACAAACAGGACCAAAAATGGCAAGTCGAAACAGCATTTCATGGGGGAAAGTGGGGAACTCAAAGAGCAGGAAATTAGACATCTTCGGCTTGGACACAGTTTCCAGCCCCATTGCGCTTCAAGTGTCATAAATTAGAGAGTGGAATCATTTGAAGTGGTTGGACTTGTTTTTGTAAGGTGAAGAGTGTCTTTGTTGGGGGGGAAGGGAACGATTTTAATGGGAGGGAAGAAGGGCCAGAGTCAAGCCCCAGGAGTTATAGTTAAAGGGCCAAATGAAAGACCAAGGTGAGTGTTCATGTTTGAACCTTCCAGGATGAACTTATTGTTTGTTTGTTTGACTCTACAGCTGCCAATGTCATGGGTGACTCGGGGAAGCAAACAATGTCTATGTCAGCGTTCCAAATATCATCCAGGAACAAATCAGACTCCAAGGCAAAGCATTCCTCAAAAGTTCCAATTTATTACGAGAGACAGGTTGGCACATCCGTGGAAACCCGAATCTGAAAATTCCCAGGTTTCCACCACCCAGTTGAAAGTTCAAGATCTTGCCCTCACACCCACAGGTCCGTCACATGGTCCAATCCCCCACTGCCATGCTGGCAGTTTCACCCATCTATGGCTACATATCTCCAACTCCGTACTATCCCCTCTCCCATTTTCCCACAATAGAAAATGCATAGTAGAATAATAGAAAGTGTGGCGGGCCAAAGATCCAACAGACATAATTGCAGGCCTGACAGTCTATAAGCTGGGAGATGGTGAGTTCAAGTCCTACCTTAAGTACAAATTAAGTAGGGTGACCTTGGGTCAGTCACTCCCCCTCAGCCCTAAGAAGAAGGAAATGGACAACCACTTCTGAAAATCCTTGCCAAGGAAACTGCAGGGACCTGTTCAGACTATTGAATATAATTGAATGGAAGAAAAATGTACTATGTATCTTAAGTAGTTATCCACTGCTTTAGTATTTATTTATGCCCTGCACCAATGTTGTATAAGAATCACCACTCTTATGGTGACAAGGCTTGATGGCGTGGCTACTTATTACACATTCAGTTCCACTGAAATTAAAGTGGGGCTAACTATGTGGCAGTCCGTCAAAATTAGATGAACAAAAACTCAACCATTTGAAGAACTGTAACAGCAACCATCTACATAAGGACCCACATATCTGCTCTACTCTCTGCAAAGGTATCTTCAAGCTGAATTCCTCCAGAGCTTTGACAGCTATGCTTTAGAGCAGTTTCTGGAAGGGGAAAGAGTTTGCATGCACTTGCAATCCTTCTTCCCTGATTAATTTACTAACTGTGAAAGCGATGCCCAGATCAAACAGATTAATAAAGTCTGATCAACACCGTGTAATATCAGAGTGAACAAAATGTCTTACAAGTCTCTGAAACTGTCCAAGCTAATAATTTCATTACCATGATGATTAGGAAAATTGGTGGATCCCCTTGCGTTTTCATTGCTTTAATAATGAGAGAGAAAAAAATAATAATGACTTTGCATTCATGGAGCACTTTCCATCTGGGCAATTCTACTCAGATAAGCCTTTGAGTAATTCCCTGCTACAGATTTTTTTTTATCCTAATTAATCGATGGCATGGTGAAGGGTAGGGAGGTTTAATGGCATCAGAGACACATGCTACAAAAGAGCTGTTGTTCAAACTGCCAGGGTTATATGAACATTTTCATTTTAAAGGTTAGCACCTCATTCCTTAACACTGCAAATTTCTATAGCGTGGGGAGGAGGGGGAGGAAGAGGAGGAGGAGGAGAAGAGATCCCAATTGCTTCATCTGTCAGGAGGGCGAGCCTTGTAGGATTTTGCCTATAGAAATGCGCAAGAAGTATATTGAGATGTATTAAGAGGAAACCAATAATGCTTAATGAGCATTATTTCTTTAGATTTTCAGTTCTGTCTTGGTAAGAGAGGCTGAAAAACACTTGTCCAATAAAGGAGAATATTTGTAGCTCAGAGTTCAAATGAGAGGTCCTTGGTGCTCTCTGAGTTTGCTTGTTTTCTTGCAGATGTTTCATTACCCAAACTAGGTAACATCAGCAGTGCTACTGATCACGATGACCAGCATTGATGATGTTACCCAGTTATCAAGCTCAGAAAACGCTAGACCCTTAAGGAAAGGCCACAGCTACTTCCCTACAAGGCATTTGTGCTGCTCCTTGATTGGCTCTGCACCCCTGATCCCATGCTACCATTCCTCTTTGTCGGTTGCATCAATTTATTTCCATTCCCCATTTCTTTCTTACTGAAGCTTACTTAGAATTAGAAATGCAGAAGCCTTGTGGAGCCACTTTATAGAGGGTGATCTGCTTTCAGCTGCCTTAGGAGGTCCTGGAAGAGAGAGGGGTAGTTTAGCAGCTTCACAATTCTATAGAAGTCCAGATGAATCAATTAGGAGTAAAGCTGGCAAGATATGATCAGTTTTCCTCTTCTCTTTAGCCTGGAAGGCCAGTTTTGAAAGTCCGAGGCTACTTGTTTCTGATCCCCTTTTGTGTGTTTTGGTGTTTTAGCACGCAAGAGAGGATTCTTGGGATTTCTGAATTGGTAGAAATGAAGAGCCCTGGGATCGGTTTTCAAACTGTTTTTTGAAGAACTGTTTTGGGAAGAGGAATTCTGGCAATATAGCAGTGTCCTATATTAGATCCCCTTTCTTCACCCCCCACCCCCTGAGGTCAAACCACCTGTACGAGTTTTAATTTCCATAAGGCCAGAACTCACATAAATCTTTAATATACCCAATGTGTAGACAGAAGACTAATCTGGGTAAAAGAAATGTTGAGGAAGGAAGTGCTTTTGGAGCATGCAATGGAAGATCATAGCTCCAGGGTAAAACACTAATTCAGGTTAACCTAAAGCAACAAACAAAGACAGCAATCTTACCCAGCAGATGAAGAATTGATAGTCATCAAGCAAACACAGCAGCTTTGGGATTGTGAACAAAGGTTCTTCTGCAATGTAGGTGAAAGAGGGTTTCCTGATATTTGACTTCATCCTGAGAAACAGGCAACCCTTCCCCTAATTCTGAATCTTTGTTCAGGCAGGAAGGACACACTCCATTCCTTTTACGTTTCAGTCTCTGAGGGTCATCTGAGATCATAGATGAATGTTGTCGCCAAAGAGTGGGATGAAAAAAAAATTCCCAGTTTCTTGGGGGAGGGATAGAGGAGGTTTATGTGGCAGGTTGAGTGAGTGGAAGATTAAATTACTTGCCTCAGCAACCGTCATCACAATGGGTATTTTGTATGCTATGTGCAAGATTCATAAGGATTTTTAAATATGTGCATTGCAATGAAGAGTTAGGTCAAGAGACAATTATTTCTATGAAAGTCAGGAACTTTGGTGTTTCTTATATGACATTGTAAAAAGGACAAAAAAGCAACAGTTTAGGGGTCATTTTGACAACAATATCCCTAGTTATCCTCTATTGAAATGAAAGAATTGGGTATACATTGCATTGGAGTAACACTAGAGTAAGAAATGAAAAGAGCACAAAAACTGAGTTATTTCTTTACTTAGATGTTCTTTATGCACCAGTAGGATGCACCTGATAACATTCGGTGGCAAAAATTGGAAAACATTCAGCCAATCTGAAAAAGAGTGACTTTGTTCTTCTGTAACATTTTAATTTTACTCAAAATATTAAAATCCAAAATAAATAAAAAACAAAGACAAAACAAGACAAGAATATTAAAAACAAAAAAGGGCGACTTTTTTCATAGAATTGCATCAGTCTGTTCATCCGTCTGATTTTTTCATAGAATTGCATCAGTCTGTTCATCCGTCTGACACTATATTGCTGACTTACTGTATTTCTAGAGTTTCTCAGTATCAAAGCTCCTCCAAGCTTTGTCATCATGATGAAGTAAGAACAAAACATAAGAATCTGACATTCTGCAGAATGTAGCTAGGACACAAAACACTGAAAAATTACTTCTGGTCAGATGGGTCCAGCGGTGGAGTTTCTTCACTTAGGAATTTGCTGTCTACAGTTCCTGACCAACCTTGTATGACAGTTGTTCACAGATCCTTCGCAAGGAAAAACAACCCTGGTAATATGAGGAGGTATTAATACAAAAAAAAAAATTGAGGCGGGGGATTAAACAGTAAGTATTTAAGAGCTTAAGTGCATTAAAGGACTGAAAGCAGTCAGAGAAGGAAGACAATTGCAGGCAATGAAAATGACAGTAAGAGACAGTATGGAAACTGTGTTATGTTTCGATAAAACTCCCATGAAGCACTTATAGGATACAAAAGGGAGGGTGAGACATTTAGAAAATATAATTTAAGTAGGTGAATCAACATTGCTTACAAATACCAATAAACCAATAATGAGTCAGCTGATTTTTCATTCTATTACTGGAAAAAAGCTGAACCGGTTTTGCATTGTTTGTGAGTCAGTAGAGCTGCTTTTGTGTTGTTTTGTGTTGTGTTTTGTGTGTGTGTGTGTGTAAAGTGCAAAAGTTTTTTTTCAGCTCTTTGTGGCCCTGTGAAGTTCATGCTTGTGGCAAGGGCCATTTTGTGTGCTTTTGCAATTCTGGTT